>JASPKZ010009193.1:0-77047 GCA_030220185.1 Diploptera punctata
AAAGGTACGCTTCATCTGCTTGTTTTGTTTTTATACACATGACAACCCAGATTAATACTGTTATTGCCAACGCGAACGCAAATTGAAGAATGTTCTCTATGGAGAAAAAATGAAACACATAAAACTGTTATATTAATTCATTTCTGATGTCGTATGATGTAAATATAACAATTCTATTTTTCTCGATTATTACCTGGGAAAAATACATTTAAGAAAGTGCCAAACAGTGGTTCTTTTTTGGTGGTATTAATAAATTGCTACAAATTGGTTTTTTTAAAATAACTCCTGCAAGCGCATTGTTGACATCCTTGCAATATATATACAATATGGTAGCCGTCTTTCTACAGATCAGTCACTGCAAAATAAATGGTCAACCTGTTCAGGGGGAATATAAAAGGGAGGAGCTTTCTTTATTGGTAAATAACACCTGTAATATTTCGTGAAACACGACTCTGATTTGTTGACTTAAACAGAAATCATTGAAACGTGATTGGTTCAATTGGCTCCCATTTGGCGGCATGAGTTTAATAGTCAAAATTATTCTTTGGCGGGTGTTTTTTAATCCATGTTAAGTATTTTCGAGAATATTAGTAAAAAAAGAAGTGGTAAACATAGCATTTTTAAGGTTAAAAAAAATTAACAAGCCGTGAAAAAACAAATATAGGGCTATATTACGATGCGAGTGGGAATTGGTTTTTACGAATTCGAGAAAAATGTTTAAAAAACTCAGCGATACCAGGTTTTCAATTCCGAGATTCTATAAAACACTTCACAAACTTGCGTAGAAAACCATTGGTTTTGCGCGATGGTTGTTTCAAAATATAAATAATAGTAATAATAACATCTTTGTTTGAAATATTGCGTTCATTAAAACAATGAACTAACGTAACAGGGTGGGCAATTTTTTGTTATTAGTTGAAACCACAGGAGCATGATAACAAAATTATTGATAACGTGCCGCAGGAGTACGTATTTATGGTTATACTGTTCAAATAAGTCAGTTCATTTAAATGCAGTGATTTGTTTTGTATAATAATAAACGATATCTTTGGAATATTTTCTGTAATATACATTGTACTTAGTATACATAGAGGGGCAGAGTGGTTTTTTACTTCCCGCACCGTGGGTGTCAAATGTAATATTACAGTATATTTATTTAGGTGGCTACGCCAAAAGGTATGAAAAGTGAACTTCAATAATATTATCGCCATTGCTGGTAAGTACGGACCAAAACGCACTTCGCGCAAAAAACAATTTTTATGGCACAGGTTTAAGATTCACTATAATGTATTGTATTGAAGGCTATGTTTTCCCTTTACAGACATTTAGACGCCTCCCCCTACAGGGAAGAATTTGAACCATACTAATTTAGTGGTTGTAAACACTGTTTTGTATAGATGTCACTTTGAGTGGTCCGTGGTCAGCGTTCCGCCTCCATACTGACATCTAGGAAACCAGGTTAGAACTAGGACGGGAAAATTCGGTAACTTTGCTTAGAGGCCTGTTTCAATAGGCTCGGGATTTTACGAGCCTGAAAATATCAGAATCGGGACACACGGCTTAAAGTCCTCCGGAGGGCACTGCTCCTTGGATTTTTTGTCCTAAAAAATCCATGACCCGGCCGGGTTTGAACCCGCGACTTAGGACCAGAGGCAAGGGCATAACCACTAGTCCACCGCGGCCGACAATTAACTATATACAAATGTAAATAACTACAAAATCTAGTGGAACATTGCGCTGATGATACTTTTTTCCTGCTTTTTGTCTAGTTCCTTTATCAACAATCATGTAGCTAATTAACTCATTGGCACTATGCTGTCTACACATCGCCCTAAGTGAGATAAGGATTCCAATCATTCCCTTGTATATTCTGACAAGATTGTTGTGTGTCACTGTTCATGTTCGGATCCATAAAGTAATAATAGGCACTGCCATTGTCTTGTATAAATTTTCCTCGCTTTATTTTTTAAAGTTAGTTTTTAGTGTTTCCTGTTATATAAACAACTATTACTTTGTTAGGTACATCGTTTCCGTTGGTATGATGTTTCGCCAACCCAGGAGTATATCTCATCACTTGTTCATCAGCTCATTAATATTTTTAACTAAAATGGTATATAACTTATAGAGAAAATAAAGATATAGAAAATTAAAAGTAAATAAATTTCAGGCTATTTGTGGGACCATAAAAGAAAACTTAGTCGGAAAAACAAGAAGAAGTAACGAAACTTAAATTATATAAAACAATGGATGTTCCTTTGTTGTTGTATGGAGTGGAAAATTGGATAATGAAAATAATCAAGGGAATTAAAAGCAGGATCAGACTGCGGAATTGCTGTTTTTTACCTAAATGTGAAAGGATGCACAAGAGCGGACGATAGAAAGGAACGAAACAACTATACGAGAAGAATTAAATATGTAATAAAATTGAAGATTAAAATCAGCGAAAATAGTAAGAATGGAAAAGCAGAACACTGATGAGAATGACAACGAAAGAATGGCAAAGAACTTATGTATAATCCCAGAGGAACAAGAGGATGTTGGGCCGACACGTAGAAGACGACTCCACTTTTTAAACTTAGCCGGAACAGATGAATAGCCTAAACCTTGTAGTAGAAGAAGAAGAGAACTAAAATGTTAACGGTCTCAAGGGCTGCGGTACTCGGAGTGCAAAGCATTTTATAGTTCAGTAAGTAAACTTCATGGTTCTAATTGTAAACAAGACGAAACAAAATAGCTTGTTACTGGGTTATATTACTGCTGCAGGGTCTGGCGACTTCATTTGCAATTATAAATATAGTGTAAATTATAAGAATTTAATTTGGAGTATGTAAAACAATTGTGTTATTTTAGTTTGATGAGATTTATAATTGCTCAGAATTCCACAAAGGTCAGGTCACAAACAGACATTCTCGTTTGTAACATGGTAAGGACCAAATCTGATTTTATACAGAGTGAAAAAGAGAAGTATTTCATTACCAGCAAACTAATGAAAATCATTACAATTATATAATTTAGTGGATTTAGTGGAAAACACTCTCGAATTTGCCGAGAAAAAAGTTATTGTTGCAGCCAAATGCAAATGCATTTTGTCCTGAAATTGGGTGTTAAAAAGTAAAGTATGCACTACAGGCCTCAGGAGGACCTTGGGGGTAGTGGGAGGTTTACGGCCTCACACTATTTATGACAACGGCACTGATGTCAGCCGGGTTGTCAGCCGCGTGACGGACCCGCCTTTTACCCCAGAACACCAAGCGTCTGGTACTCATTTCCGTTAGAGGCTGAGTCGACCCCAGGGCCCAATAGTGCCGCCAGAAGGTTGGGGTCATTTAATTAAAAAGTCCTGACCCCACCGGACTTGAACCCTCGACCTTCCGGCTTGTAGCGCAGTGCATTAACCACTACGTACGCCGTACCCCTCTTGAAATGGGTCGATCTGTCAAAGTAGCAAGCCGCCTTCAAGATCTAGGTGTTTTTAACAAGTCTACGCTTTTTCTTGCAATATTTTATATGTCACGTCCCCGCCGTAGCCGAGTGGTTAAGGCAAGAAAGCATTGGCACAGAGCGTACGAGACCTTGCGCTGGTTCGAGTCCCATGGGGGAAAAATTTCCCATGGTGATTCGGCCAGTATGGACCGGTGCCCACCAGCATCGTGATGAATTTGGGTTTTAGCTACAATAGTAGCGGACTCCAGGTTGAGGAAAACCAGCTACAACTGCTGGGAGGATCGACATGCTGACCCATGTCACCCCTACACTGGCTGATTGTATATACCTATGTGCATTGACAATGTGGATGTGGGCCAGCAGCCGGCTGGTCGGTTAAGGGGTCTATAGGCTGTCGCGCCAGGAGTGTGTTTTTATTTTGATGTTCACGGTGTCAAAGCAAAGTCAAACGACCATCGTTTCGGGTTAAATATTTTGTTGACAGATTCTAGGAGGTTAGAAAAATGACGATTGTAAATGATTGCCAGTTCCCATGCCGCTTATTTGGGTGCCAGAGTTAGATCCTCGTCGAGACAATTTTTCCTGTATATGATAGTTACTATGCGAGGTTAGGAGTGGTTTTACAGAGCAAGAAGTGAGAAAAATTATTAAAAATCTCGCTATCGCTTGGTTTTTAATTTCCAAATTCTGTAAATCATCACCAAAGTGTGTGTACATTATTTGTTTCACTATGATTTTTCAAAAATAATTGTTAAAATAATAAATCTTCTTGGAAATATTCGCGTTCATTATAAACAACTGGTCCAATGATTTGGTTCTCGGAGGTAGCGGTGCTGCATTGTCACGGAAGGCGGGCCCGGGTTCGATCCCCGGTCGGGGCAGTTTTTATGGGTGAGGTTTTTAGGGGTTTTTTCTTCACCTGTAAGACAAATATCAGGAAGGTTAGGGCCAAACGATCCCGAAAAATCATCCGGCCCTCATCATCATCCCTATCATTACCATCATCATCTCATTAAATCATCATCATATCATCTTCACCGGATGTGTTGAAAGCAGGGAAGCTACCCACTTACATTTCCTAGTAAATGTACCATTCTATCCCTCAATTTGTTTGAAAGTGTGAAAGGTTATTTGAATATTCTTATTATACTTACTCACTTACTTACTTACATCACTGGCACTATCGAAACCCGTAGGTTCATGGCCGCACCGGGACTAAAGCTCTACAAATCCCTATCCTGAGCTAAGCTTTCCAATCATTCCTGTAGAATCTACTGCCCTCAAATCATAGTTCAGTTATTCTCACCCTCATTCTGATGGGTCTACCAACTGGACGTTTCCCCTCTGGCTTTCCTAAAAGAAGCATTCCATGCAAGTATTTTCATGCCGCCTACGTGGCAACATGTCTGCCCATTGAGTCTACGAGACTTAATGTTTTATTTATATATGGGCTTCCTATAAAGACCAGTAGTTCGTTGTTATGAAGTCCTCCATTCACCTGTTGTCATCTCTCTTGGTCCAAAAAATTTCTAAGTCCTTTATTCTCAAATACTTGTAATCTCCTTCCTCCCTTAAAAGATAAGATCCCTGTTTCGCCACCCATAATATAATGGTAGAATAAATTAATAGTTTTATATATTTCAGGTTTAACGTTTTTTTTGAAAGGAGTTGAGACATTGAGAGTCTCGGCATGCATAATAGCACGCATTTCCAGAATTGAGCCTATGTTTAATTCTTTGTGCATCTCATTCCTATTTGTGATTATTGTTCCTAGGTATCTGAATTCGGCACCTCATCAAAATTTCCCTCAATTTGTCATTAGCTGTCCCTTTCCATATATAATGAATTTCTATGTGGACCATAATATTCGTTTTACTGATTCTTAATATCATTGCGTAAATCCCATTTTTACACTCATGTTTAAAGTTATGTTGGAATGTTTAGTTTAATGTTTTGAAATAAAATTATTATATATAATGAAATCCCCGCTGTGGTCTGGACGGGTAGCGTGCTGCCTGTCCAAGGCAGGAGGGCCCGGATTCATCACCGGTCGGGGCAGTTTTTCATGGATGAGGTTTTTCCGGCGTTTCCTCACCTGTAAGGCAAAGTCAGGAAAAACGTTATGGCCCAAAACGGTCCCCGAAATCATATGTCCATCAATTCATCATATCCTCACGATATGTGGGAAGAAGAAATGGAAGCTACACACATACAACTCCTAGTAAGCCTGCAGGGCATCGCATAAATGCATAATTGCAGATGAAAGACCTGCCTTCGGGCACAATACTATCGATGATGGTATGTAATAATGAGGAATTTTTAGTTTAATGTTAAATTATTATAAGTATGAATTAGTTAATTATTGATATATATAATATATATTACATTAGATATAATAGGTGTGGTGTGGGTGTGTGTGTTGTGGTGTGTGTGTGTGTGTGTGTGTTGTGTGTGGTTGTGAATATTTATATGTTTATATGCAGATTTATGAAATTGTATAAGACTATGTACCACTTCGACCGTCAATGTTACTGAATGTAATGGTACAACAAATATATGATTCGTTTCCATTAACAAATTATTTATTATTTATTTATGTTTTACCGGATTGTGTTAATATATAAAGTTTCTCTTCCTCTTCGCCAGAATTCAATTATACATATATAACAGTTTGTGAATTATCTACCTGATTAATGAATACATAATAGATATGGGCCAGGCACACGATAAGGAGTTGCCCATGGAATGAAATAAAAATGTATTATGAAATATGTAATAGAACAATTCATACTACCCTATAATTGATTAAGTATTTGCCTCGGAAAAAAGAAGTCTTAAAATATAAATTGAGTACTGACCCCCAGTGTACCATGAAACACGGTTATAATTTTATTGCCTAAGGTAATGTGTGTAACTAAGTTTTTTCTTGAATTAAGTGCTGGCCTTGTCACGCAGAGGGCTCGGGTTCGATCCCCGGTTCGGGACAAGTGTCCTGGGTGATGGTTTTTTTTCGGTTTCCTCGGGACCTGTATAAAAAAAAATTCAGGGAAAGTTTAAGGCCCACACGGTCTCCGAAGCATAATCTGGCCTTCATTTATCATAAGTAATACCCAACGTGTGATTTACAAATTAGCGAATTTAATTAACGACTCAGTAGTGAAGGTGAATTTATCCAGAGAATTGGAAATCAAGAGTGGCATTTGTTAGGAATTTAACGAATAAAATTAAGCTGTTTACTCACAAATCATTATTCAACATAGTTATTTTAAAAATATTTATATATTGGAAGTAGTGTAGTAAGCGGCGATGTTTGAAACAAATCGAAACGATTGCTTTTTTTGTTTCATCACTGCACCAGTTTGTTAGTTATGCCAAAGGATAGCAAATATTGTAAGAATGCACCTAGTGGAGGAGGTTAAACCAAACATTTAAGTATAATAATTCCTGAGTCCTATGATGCCCGCGCCGTAGCCGAGCGGTTTTAAAGAGGAAGCTGGCGCCCAGAGCTACGTGACTTGGCTGTTTCGAGTCTCCTGGGGGAAGAATGTTCTCATGGATGTCGGCCAGTATGGGACCGTTGCCACCCCGCAGCGTGAGCAATTGGGTAGCTTACAAAAGTAGCGGCTCCAGGTTGCGGAACCAGCTATAACGGCTGGGGGACTCGACATGCTAAACCACATGTCACCCCTACACTGGATTTTGATATATACCTCTGTGTTGAAACATGTGGATGTGAAGGGCCAAACAGCCGGCTGGTTAAAAGGGCAACCGCTGAAAAGTGGAAGACCACAATCGAATCGGATGTCATATGATGTAAATATGTCCAATTATATTTTTCTGCAACGCCATTTCCTGGAAAATAATTTCTTTAAGAAAGTGCAAACAGTGGTATCTTTTTTCTTTTTGTAGTTTAATTAATTGCTACAAATGTTTTTATATTATCTCCCGCATACGCTATCTGCTGACATTCATGCCCTACATACAAACTGATAGCCGTATTTCTTTCCGAGTCAAACATTGAAAATAATGCTATGACCTATTTCAGAATGTTATAAATGAGAGATTTGTTTTAGTTATTAGAACGAAACTCGGTTAATAATTCGAGGCGACGAAAACACGACTGTCATTGGTTGAAAATAAAAAACATATTGAAAGGTGATGGTCATTGACTCCAATTTCGGGCATAGATAAAGTTATCATTAGCCGATTAATTAATTTTGGTTAAAAGGCCCTCCTCGCCACATCGTTACGCCCCATTAACAAATCTATATCATCTCGTCAGCGTAACTCCACCCTTCCGCTTGCCCCACGCCGAAAGTTGTTAAAATAACGCCATCATGCCATTAGAAAAATACCAGAATGTCGGAAATGACTACAGGTAGCATGAATAAAAAATATTATTATTTATTATCATCAGCAGATTATTATTGTTATGGATGGTAATTTTGAAATCTTCTTATTTTTTCCTAATCCAAAAAACTAGATAAACATTCTAGATAATTCATGCGTCTTCTTGATGTGAATATTGAGTTCGTATATTATTGATCTCGTATAGGCGATGTACTGACAACAGACTATCCGACTACGGAATGTAACCCTCTATGCAAGCCTAAGACCTGGGTCTTCTACCTGAAACTCACTCACCAGGTCACATCTTTTACATAGCATTCCTCATATTATGGAAAGTTAATGTAGGGTCGGTCCATATTCTCTAAGAAGCTTGGTTTTAGAGATTGGAGAAGTTAAGGTCAGGGACAAGAGAATGGGGAAAACTATCTTGTTAGTGGACCAGGGCTCAAAATTAGGCCGTAGTGTCATCTCTGATGAAGATTGTTGTATGGAAAAGTGTTGTTGCTTTTATCCGTCCCACGCCGTAGCTATCGGTTTAAGGCATAAGGCGTGGTTGCAGGACATGAGGACTTGCGCACGTTCGATTTCGGCATATGAAACCGGGGCCACTCAGCCGAGTGAGGAATTTGGGTAGCTAAAGTAATTACGCTCTAATGTCTGGGTGTGACTTGTAGTGAGTGAAGCATGGACACTAAAAATACAACATTGAAATCTCAATAACGGCTTCTGAAATGCGATTCATGCGAATAACAGCGGGTCGGGTTACACCAGGATGGGATCGGAAAAGGATAACCGATTATCGTAATAGAATTGAAAGAATACACCGAGTTTGGAATATATAACGTGTACCAACTAAAATGGAACCACCAATTGAAAGAATCAGTTCAAATCGATCCACAATTTGATTATAATTATATACCAAAGAGGACGAAGATTTCTGGGCCCGTCCTATGAAAACGCTGCAGGGAAAAGTGTTAAGGTTCGTAACATGCCTTAGACTAATATGGAAGGAAGAATAAGAAGATCTTGTTTATGCAAGCTTTATATTATTAACTTAAATCCACAGAATATTTTTCTCTTTTATCTATCTTCGGGTTTTACAGTGCTGTGGCGTCTTCCCGTGCCAAACGGCCAAAGCCTACGATCTTGGCACTTCAATGCTTAGACGGATGTTTTTCATATACTCATTAATTTTGTAGAATATAGACTACAAATTATGAAGTATATGAAAAAGTAGGATTGAAAATTTCAACCACGATAAAACTAACATTTATAAATTGGTGAACTTACTTAATCACTGGCACTATCGAACCCTAGGCTCATGGCCGCGCGGACATAATGTCTCCATACATCCCTAGCTGAGATAAGGCTTTCAAAAATTCCCTTATAATCTACTTTCTACACCTCACAGTTAATGATATTCTCCCACCTCATTCTTGGTCGACCAACTGGGAGATTTCCCTCTGTTTCCTACAAAGAAGCTTCCAGCACGTCTTCCATTCCCCATACGTGCAACATGTCAGCCAATCCAGGCTACGTGACTAACTGTTCTATTATATCTGGCTTCCTATAAAGACCAGTAGATCAGTGTTATGTAGTCTTCACCATTCGCTGTCTGTTATCTCTCTTTGGTCCAAAATTTTCCTAAGGCTTATTCTCAAATACTCGTATCTCCTTTCCCTCCTTAAAGTAAGAGTCATTGTTCGCACCATATATTATAACTGGTAGAAGAATAGTTTATATATTTTCAGTTTAACGGATTTTTTAAGGGGTTGGGACATCAAAAGTCTCTGCAATGCATAATAGCATGCATTTAAGAAGCGAGCCTATGGTAATTCTTTGTGCATCTCATTCTATTGTGATTATTGTTTAGGTATTTGGAACCAGTAACCAAATTTTATATCGGCGACTACAATCTTGTGTAGTAGATGAATATTGTTGAAATTAAAATAAATAAAATGGAAAGTTATGTGAAGAGCAAATAAGAAATATAAATAATAAAGAAAAAAAACTTGCAATTGCTTGCAGGGGAATGGAATATTGTGGGATAAACGGGTAAGTAATAAAAATAAAAGAATATATGATACAATGTTAAAAGCATATTACGTAGGAGCTGACATTGGCCATAAACAACCAAAGCAATAAGATCTTGTGGCAACGAAAGGATTTATTCGAAGGGCAGCTTACATTCAAGAAGAGAAAAAATTAGAAACTCAGTCTAAGGGAGAAAATGAAGATTGAAGACACATTTTAGATTACATTAAAAATCAGCAATTAAGAGGTAGGACATTTTGTTTCCATTCGAATGGAAGAGAATCGGTACAAAAAAGTGTTTTGGAATGGAAAATGAGGGAAGATGAGGCCAGAGGAAAGAACCTAAAACCTGCGGTGAGTCAGGAATATATTATACATGAGAAGGAAACATCTTGATCGAGGAGGCAAAGTCATAAGTGAATAACGGAAAATTAATTACCCATTAATTGCTCTTATCCAATAAATCAAAATACTTTCAATATTTTTGAATGGATACGAATTTTATTTCTACTATGAATTTGCACCTCAGTTGGCAGCCGGATCGTTACACTTGGAGCGTGGTTCAACGGGTAGTAGAACAACAAGAGACATGTGCAAACGTTTCCTAGGTAAAAAATTGAATTTTTTTTAATTTTGCATTTTCTATTAATGCAATGTCCCAGCCACGTTTATAACAACTCCTGGCACTATCAAAACCCTATTGTTCGTGCCGCGCTTCGAACATAATCTGCATGCATCCCTATCCGAAACTAATATTTTCAAAACTATTCTGTATATTACTTCGTCACCGGAAGCTTAATGTATTTTCCGATTTCATTCTTTGATCCCATTTGCCCTTTTTTCTAGATTTTTAGAAACATTCCTTCCCTCTTTTATTTCCCTTCGTGCCACATGTGCTGCCCGTCGCAGCGTACAAGACTTAACGTTTTTATTAATTTTGGTTCTTTATAATTCTGTGTTAGCTTACGGTATATGTCTTTCAAATTCTTCTTCTGTTCTTTCACTTCGTCCAAAAGTTATGAAAAATCTTAGAATATCTTTCGAAATATTTGCAGGATTTATTTAATATAAATTTTGTTATATACCTATTTGGGAATTTCTTTTTTAATAATTCCCTATGTTGTTGTGTTTTTTTAAGCGATTGGGATACTCGTATCTTTCAGCAAACGTAAAACATTTAAAGAATTAGAGTATTTAACAACCATATTCGCAAGAATATACAAGTATATATCAGGCCTAAATAAAATAACTAAACTCTATAAACAAGTTATAACTACATGGAGGAAAGAGGTATCAGTTGTCAAAAAAGGTAACCATCGAAACTAAATATCATACTAAATAATACCTAAAGTGAAACATATTTTTATTTCTTAAAATATTTTACTATATAAAGTGTTCTAATTTATTCACAAAATTGTTTACAATATTACATCCATGAAAATGAATACTATATATTCATACTAATCATAAACATAAATCTATGAGGGATACCAAAATGATCATCTATTATAAGCAAGGACAATTAGTATTTAGATTTGTGCATTACTTTAGCAAAAAGATGTTAAGAACATACATTTGATTCGAAAATTATGTAAAGTGTGATTACAGATACGATCCTTTGATATTTGATGAGTCTTATGCAATTATGCTAAATTTATCTATACGATAGTTGGCTATAAAATTGCTTTATTTGTTCTACGATTTTTTTAACGTTAGAGAATTCTCATAGAGAGACTTCATTGCTTAAGGCTTGGAATATAAAAGTAGCTCCGATACTATATTTATCTTTGGCTAAAACAAAGTAAATTAAATAGCGTTATGAGCTTTGGGAAAGCTTAATTTCTAGGCGTTGACATTGTCGCTCTTTGGAAGAAGAGGGGCACAGTGTAAAAATGTCAGGATATTTGGCTATACCTTTTTTAAAATTTTAATTGCCTATAACTCGGAACAAAGTTTTTCTATATAGTAGTAGTCATTATCATTGATTTATTATTCCTCTTTTTTTTTAATTAGTAAATTCTCTTAAAGGTATTTTATTGCTTAAAGTTTGAAATATAGAAATAGCTCTGATACTTTATCTTTTTGCTAAAATAAAATGAAATAAAATAAATATGGTTAAGAGCATTGGAAAAGCTTAGAAGCTACGCTTCATTTTTTTTTTCCGCGTAGGTAAAATTGGGTACATGTTGTACATCTAACCATACTGTATATATTTATAATAGTTAATTTATCTTTTAATACAAAACAAAGCATATAATTTAATCTTAAATGATATAGGGGGTATCACGTCGCAGATAATTTGATCAGAATATCATATTTTTTGGAAAATTATCTTTATGAAGTGAAATATATTCATCCAACTGCACCTATCATTAGAAAAACCTATAAACCTGTACAGACTGAACGTAAGCACAAGTTGGAGACAAACCAACAATAATTCTTAATTTTGGACAAACACATATCATAATTTTTTTGCTAATGAGATCGTGGTTCTCCTTCAGGATGTGGAAAAAATTCTAATGATTTCTAAATTTGTAATTGTTTTTTGACTTTATATCATCCAGTAATTTTATAAGTAATTCGTACCAATTCTTTTCCATAATCATTGATCTAATTTTTTGATGGCTGATTGTTTCAAATTTATACATTTTGAAAATTAGATAGTGTAATACATGGTTATGAATCGTTTCTGATAGGTCCCCGATGTGAATTTCAAGGTTCTCAATTGCAGGCAATTGTGATATGATTCGTCGATTTTAAACAATTAGGCCTAATTGGTTTTTAAAAATTGTGCACTTTTAAACATTAGCGATAAGCGTTTTATAACATTGGCAAGGAATGATTTCAATGACTCCGACTTTAACTCATGAACATTCTTATATCAGGTCTACCAGTTTGCTATCTAAGATTTGGAGTGAATTTTCAAATGCAAATATTTGTTCAAAAAATGTTATACCAATTTGTTTTAATTGACTTATTGTGGAAAGAATATTTAAATCAGTTTGTTCAGAATACCAACATGTTCAGTCTTTCAAGACGAGGGAAACTTCTCAGAAATGATAAAGCAAAGTGGGTGTAGAATGTAATATAAGGTATTTCTCGTCGTTTCAGCGTAGGTTACCTTATTTTCTGTGCAATGTATTTTATTTTCCTTGAGAAGTTTGAGGAGCTCCATAAATTCATCATATGACCTAGATACAACTGCCACACATATTGTTTCTAGGTTTATAAATTTTGGAATGCTATTGAAATGATTTGGTGTTATGCCTAAACACTGTTCCATATTTAAGTGCTTGAGTTTAGGACAAGATATTGCTAAGTTTTCTAATGCTGCATCCGAGATAATGCAATATGGGATTGAAAATTCTTCTAAATTTGCAGGAAATTTTACTTGATCATCGAATTCTGCAAAACAAAGTATTCTGATAATTTTCAAATTATTCAAAGTGTGAAGTTCTTTATATAAAAAATCAACTTTAGGTGGAAACTGTGGGCCTATATAAGGAAGATCTTTGTGTAAGTAAATATGTAGGGTATGAATATTCTGCCGCATTACAATAGTCAATGCATATCTTCGGGCTTCAAGATCCAATAGTGATTTGCATGGCCGTTTATACCCTGGTATACCGTTAATGATCTTGTTCCTCACTATATCACCTACTAAACCTGGAAGAGAGGACATTTCACTTTGGAGATGCAAGTAGCCTTTTTTAGCTTCGTATAGTTTATTCTCACTTCTACTTTCAGCTACATTATTGCAAAAACAGATGATTCTCTCTACGTAATTATCGATAGCAAGATCAAAAAGTGTTCTTGGCTGAAGACAAACCTCCATTCTGGAAATAAAGCAGATTTTTACAGGTTATTAAAGATTAAAGGTAAAAATAAAAATTATTATACTCTGAAATCTAAAAGCTTTCATAAAAATTTCGCCTTCTTCACTTCATGATTAAGTACATTCTTCCATCAAATTCTTGGCCTAATTGTAGGTCTCTTCCATCTGGCTATCCTATAAGACGTTTTCAAAATTTTCTAAACTCTGAATACATTATATGTACAATACTGAATAGTAGAGGGCATAGTACATCACCTTACTACAACTCACTATGAATTTCAAATATATATGAAAAAATATTGTTTACCCGCACCCTACTAGATGTAATACTATATAATATTATTTTCTTACTTCGAAATTTTAAATATATCTACAAAATGCCTACCCGCACCCTGAATTAGGAAACAGAGCATCATCTAACTCAAATTACTGTGAATTTTAAATATATCTGAAAACAGTTTGCTACACCCTACTAGAGGAAATACTCCATCACCTCACTACAATTTGTTTGAATTTTAAAGATATCTCAAACTGTGTGTCTACCCATACACGACTGTAGGTAATTCTGAATCATGTTTCTATTCTAAGTGTGCTATTCAAATATATTTTAAACCGGTTTTACAACCGCAAGTTTATAGATAAAATTCTACCGCATCTTACCTTAACTTACTGTCAATTTTCAGTATATCTGAAAAATGTTTGTCTATCCGCACCCTACTCCTTTTTTTTAATTTAGACGTATTGGAATAAGAATAACCAACCTTTCAGAATACTGTACCAAAGCCATGTTTAGACACTGTAGGCTCTCTCTCTCTCTCTCTCTTTCAAATGAATGGTGAATATTGTGAAAATACTATTTGGTGAAACTAAATATTGTTTATTGTCGTTTACTAGACTTCACGTCTTTATATACTTTTTTTTTTAAGATTGCGTTTCGTGCTAATAAAGCATTGTTTTATAGTCCACGGATGTTGTCTCGATGTAGCATGCTGCCTTGTCACATAGCGGGCCGGGGTTCGATCCCCGTTCAGAACAGTTTTTCTGGGTGAGGTTTTTGTCGGCGTTTTTCCTCACTTGTAAGATAAATGTCAGGAAAACTTTAAGGCCCAAACGGTCCCGAATCATATCGCCATCATATCATCATTCTTCACCGGTGTGGAAAGCAACGGGAAGCTACCACACCTACAATTCCGTAGTAAAGCTGGAAAGTATAGCATAAAAATGCTATGATTGCAGTGAAAGACCTGCCCTAGGGCAGAATTACTATGGATGGACGATTTTATAGTACATTGATTAAAAAGGGAAACCTTATAAATAAATCATATTTTGCAATTTTCTGTGACCTGCTAGGAAGTTATATTCTTCAAGGTACGGTAACCGGGATATATTCCAAATTACAATATGGTATTTCTTTGATCGTCCCGGCTCGGAATATTTTACAATTGAAATCAAAGACTGGAAATGTAAATGATGTGATTACCCATTATTTACAAAAAATGCCGGAATTTCGCTCAAAAAAGTATGTTACTCTCTTATTGGACTAAATTAGTGACACTTTTAAAATTTTCAGGTTAAGGATTGGAATCACAGAAAGTGGAAACTATAGATTTACAACACACGATATTGTTAAAAATAAAACAGATTTTTGAAAATAAATAGGAATATACCGGCACTGTATATCAACAGAAAATATTTTAACATCTTCCCCTCATCAACTTTGACGGGTTCAAGGGCAGTTTCTTTTAATCTTTGTGTGAATAAGGGCTTACTTGTGATATTTACGAAAATAGCAGCTTTAAAAATATTTCAAGGTATAATCGTTTCTTAATTTCGGCTACTGAATATTACAAATGTTGAAAAAACTCCTTAGCATAATGTATTATGTAGATGCTGTTTTAAATACACTGTCGGGTGTTTTTATCTCATATGTGGCCTAGTGTCAGTATAGAATAATGACGTACGTAACAAAGCATTTCGTTTAATGTGGACCCTACACGAGGACCTGGGTCCAATTTACAGGAATTCGTGTATTTTATTAATGATTATGCTATCTGTAAAAACCAATCACTCAATTAATTTGATTTAATATCCTCCTAATTTTTCTAAACTGTAAACTTTTCTGGAGTTGAATGAGGTGTTATGTTTATAAATCAACAATAATTTTTGAAAACATTAACTAAATATGAAAACATTTTAATTATGATCATTCATAAATATTTTCAGAACAATCTGTGCATGTTTGTATAAATAAACTAAAACATTATCTAAAATCAAAGGTGGACTCAGGGATCTACTTATGGAGGTTAAAGTGGACCTTTCTTGTATTGTAAAAAATTATAAATTATGAAGATGTTTCCATATTTGATTAAATAACAATGTTATTTCATAGCATAATGATATTCACTATAACTAAACAAAATTCAAACCCTTAATTAAAAGAAAACACAAATTTAAAAGAGGGTTCAAATTACCAGTCGTCCTCTCTCTCTCTCTCTCTCTCTTCTCTCTCTCTTGTCTGTCTCTTGTCTCTCTCTCTCTATCTCTCTCTCTCTCTCTCTCTCTCTATATATATATATATATATATGACTACAAAGGGCCTGTGATTCAAATAAGATGGAGGAATTCTATAGTGTCCTGCTGGACTTTGGAATTCATAAAATATTGGACTTAGACCTATTAGACGTCTCTAAATGATAGAATGATTACGGTGCAGATACACAGACAGTTTTCAGATACTTTTGAAATTCGCAATGATTTAAATAAGTATATTCACTATCTTCTCTGCTTTTCAATTTTTGATTAGAACATGCCATAAAATCTGTAGAAGGTTGTACAACTCAATGCTATTAACAAACTCTTGTGTAGTTCTCTTAGGCGTTAGCGACGAGGTGGTAAGTGCCAACCAATAATAACATTTTCTATTACATCCCTAACACTGACAAATTGGGAGTGGAAATAAATATCAGTAAAACTAAATATGTGGTCACACATGGAAATGCAATAAATTGAAATGACAAATAAGTGGAGTGAAAGTTTTATAGTAGTGAGTTCAAATAGGCCTACCTAGGAACAAAAATGATAGAAGGAATGAAGAGCAGAGAGAAATTAAATATATATTATGCTCTATTGTAGACAGGTATGCCATAACAGTCATGCCCAACTTCTTTAAGACAAGTAAATATAAATAAAAATCCCTTAACTGTAACAATTATATTACATGCATGCGAAACAAGGTTTACTTTAAGGAAGGAGGAATGTTAGAGAGTCTACGATAATTAATTTTTGCACAAAATAGATACAAACATATTGGTGAATGAAGGAAATTTCATTATTGTCATGCACATGATCTCTATGGGAAACCTGATTATTAATAGTAAAGTCTCATAGACAGTGATGGGCAGAACATGTGCCAGAAAGAGGGACATAAAATGTCTTTTAGGAAATCCAGAGGAAACGCTCCATGTATTTAGGTCAACATGGTATTATTAACTAAACTCCTATTCTTTTTGCAGACGATTTAGCTCTTCTGGCACTTTCCGAAAATGATTTGCAACGATCAATTTATTACTTACAAAAAATAGGTGCCAAATTAAATATGGAAATATCAATTAACAAAACTAAAATTATGGCATTTCATGGGAAGGACCCCATACAAGGTAAAATCTGTCTCCAGAATAAGATTTTAGAGAGACTTACCAATTTAAATATCTTGGATATTATCTCACTATCTGTGATGAAAAAGATATCCCTAAAAAATTACTACTTATAATAAATGTTTGGGAATTATTAATCAAGTTATGAAACCATCCCTTGAACAAAAAAAAACACCAGATTACGTTTATATAACACTTTGGCTAGACCAGTGTTGACCTATGTTAGTGAAGCATTGACACTAAAATGACAACATGAAAGCAGAATAACGGCTTGTAAAATGAGATTCGTGCGCAGAACAGCGGGTTACACCAGATGGGATCGGAAAAGGAACACCGATATCTTAAAAGAATTGAAGACTACGCCAATTTTGGAATATATTAAACAATACCAACTTAATTGGAAACACCATCTTGAAAGAATGAGTTCAAATCGGATCCCTAAAGCTGTTTATAATTATATACCAAGAGGACGAAGATCTCTGGGCCGTCCTATGAAACGCTGGAGGGAAAATTTTTCTATAGGATAGTAACAGAACTTCGCTTAATAATTGGATGAAAGAAGAAGAAGAACTAAACCCAAACAATGTAGATATTCAAGTAGTTGTAATGAAAAGAATATAAAAAGCAATGAATGAAAAGTAGAGTTCACAAACCAGCAAAATCAGTTAAAATATAACAAATGCTCTAGAGACCGCACTGTTCGATTTTTTACGCTGAACGTAGGTATCTGCTATTGAAATAAACGAGTAAGATATTTTCAAAACATCAATGAAATCCGACGATTAGTAGATGGATTATAAGAATTTAAAAATTAATATGAAAATGAATTTAACAAACTAAGTCAATTACGTGGAAATAATCCTTTGTGTTGCAAAACATAAAAATGTAAATTGAAGTAATCCATTGTATAGGCCTACTGTATTAACGTACTATTAACTAACTAACTCACTGGCACTATCGAACCCGTAGTTCATGAACGCGCGGACAAAAGCTCTCCATACATACGTCTCCTGAGGTAATGTTTTACAATCATGCTGTAAAATTTTTCAACAGGGTTTCATTTTCGAATTATTTCCCACCATTTACAATAAATTTTAATTTTTTTTTGTAACAATAAGTTCAATATACATTTCTATTGATATTTTACTATATATGTAGCATGGAGACGAAATAGCCATATTGATTTTAACTAATATTGTATACAACAACATGTGTTTCATTGCAGCCAACATAGAGTATGTACTACTGAATTTCAGAACTTTTTTATTTGATTTTGGGAGTTCCATTCGTTCACCTGGTTAGAGTGCTTAATTTTCATTAAATTAGGTTTTAGTTTGGTCTTTCACAGGCTAGAGTACTTAAATTTCTTTACGTTAGCTTTGAGAATCCTTAAATATCGTGTATATGCTGTCTGCATCACGTGGTTCTATAGTGTAAACTTCTTCGCGTTTGTTGGTGCTTGTGCATGGTGTAGACCTGGGAACTGGAAAAATTCCTCTGTGTTTAATAGAAACTTTATCCAATTTAACGTACTATTGGTATTAAAAATTGGAAAAAAATATATTCCCTAATATTAGTGTAAAACATATTTTGGTTATTTAAAAAATCAGTTTTTTTAATAATAATAGGCTTCAAAAATGTACTTTTAAGATAATAACTTGAAATGGGATTGTAAATATCGTTCGGCGTACTATAATGATATTTGTGGAGTAAGATAGATTAGCTTGTGGTAGCCTATATAAAATTGAATTTGGATTAGATTATTAGTTATGGTATGTGCTTACAAACTCACCTTTTTAGCGGTTTATTTTTCTTGATGATTTATTATCCCGTACTTCTTCTACTTCGATCCACTTGAGGAAACTAATAATGACGGTCAGTGATTCTTTCATTTATAGGGATCGGACCCAGGCTGTGGACATTGAAATACTTTTGGAGGGGAGATTCCAAATTTAAAAAAGTATTCTTATTGGTCGATTTTGATAAGTAGGATGTCTTTTCCTTTAGAGTCTTTGCAGCGTTGCAAAGTCTCACTAAGTAATAATAATCATCAGTATTAATGGTTAAAGGGATCGGACCCAGGCTATGCAAATTGAAATACTTTTGGAGGGGAGATTCCAAATTTTATACAAGTATTCTTATTGGTCGATTTTGATAAGTAGGATGTCTTTTCCTATAGAGTCTTTGCAGAGTTGCCAAGTCTCACTAAGTAATAATAATGATCAGTATTAATGGTTAAAGGGATCGGACCCATGCTATGGACATTGAAATACTTTTGGAGGTGAGATTCTAAATTTTATATATGTATTCTTATTGGTTGATTTTGAAAAGTAGGATGTCTTTTCCTATAGATTCTTTGCAGAGTTGCCAAGTCTCACTAAGTAATAATAATGATCAGTATTAATGGTTAAAGGGATCGGACCCAGGCTATGCAAATTGAAATACTTTTGGAGGGGAGATTCCAAATTTTATACAAGTATTCTTATTGGTCGATTTTGATAAGTAGGATGTCTTTTCCTATAGAGTCTTTGCGGAGTTGCCAAGTGTCACTAAGTAATAATAATCATCAGTATTAATGGTATTATTGTTTAATGTAATTTTATCTATTGAGTTATTTAAAAAAGGGTGACAGGTTATTTATTCGGATAATAGTAGGAAGTGCCTTGTATTAAATGTTCTTTTCTTTATAATACTTTTAGAATTTGTATATGTTCAACATTGATTGTAATCTGTCTTTGTTTGGCAAGAAGCCTTAAATGTATATTCTTACCTGTCAATTTGTTTGAAAAGGGTGATAGGGTTATTAATTATATATAGGTAAATCCCATTTTGCATTCATGTTGAAGTTATGTTAGGAATGTTTAGTTTAATGTTAATATAAAATTATTATTATATAATGAGTCCACCGCTGTGGTCTCGAGGTAGCGTGCTGCCTTTTCACGTAGCGGTTCAGGGTTCGATCCCCGGTCGGGGCAGTTTTTCTGGGTGAGGTTTTTATCGGGGTTTTTCCTCATCTGTAAGACAAATGTCAGGAAAACTTTAAGGCCCAAATGGTCCCCGAAATAATATGGCCATCATCATCATCATCATCATCATCATCCTTCACCGGTGTGGAAAGCAACGGGAAGCTACCACACCTACAATTCCCTAGTAAAACTGCAAGCATATCATGAAAATGCTATGATTGCAGTGAAGGACCTGCCTTCGTGCAGAATTACTATGGGTGGGTATATAATGAGTCCACCGCTGTGGTATCCAGGTAGCGTGCTGCCTTGTCCACGCAGCGGTCCCGGATTCGATCACCTGTCGGGGCAGTTTTTCTGGGTGAAGTTTTTCTCGGCGTTTTTCCTCACCTCTAAGTCAAATGTCAGGAAAACGTTAAGGCCCAAACGGTCCCCGAAATCATAGGTCCATCATCATCATCATCTTCCTCATCATCATCCTTCACGGTGTGGAAAGCAACTGGAAGCTACCACACCTACAAATGCCTAGTAAAGCTGCAAAGCATAGCATGAATTACTATCGATGGATATCTAATGAATTTGTAGTTTAAGGTTAAAATTATTATAAGATATGAATAAGTTTATTTATTGACATATATATTCACCGCTGTGGTCTCGAGGTTTGTGTGCTGGCTTGTCATGTAGCAGGCCCGGGTTCGATCCCCGGTCAGGGCAGTATTTTTGGGTGAGGTTTTTCGCGGGGTTTTTCCTCACTCCAAGAAAAATGTCAGGAACATTTTAAGGCCCCAACGGTCCCCGAAATCATATGGCCGTCATCATCATCATCATCATCCTTCATTGGTGTGGAAAGCAACGGGAAGCTACCACATTTACAATTCCCTAGTAAAAGCTGCATAACATAGCATGGGGAGGCTATGATTGCAGTGAAAGAACTGCCCTCGGGCAGAACTACTATGGATGGATGGATATTTTTAGTCTAATGTTAAAATTATTATAAGTTATGAATAAGTTTAATTACTGATATATATATATATATATATATATATAAGTTATATATATATATATATATATATATATATTATTACAGAATTTTAATGTTTACACATCTTTCTGTGCCTAAAGTTTTATTTTTCTTCTCCACTCGTCTCTCTCCATCCAATCCATGTCCTCCAGTCCCCTTGCTCTCATTCCAGTTCTTATAGCCTACATCCACGAGTTTCGAGGTCTTCCTCTCCTCCTTCTTCCAGGTGGACACCATTCCAATGTTTTCCAGGGTAATCTTTCCTCTTGCATTCGTCGTACGTGCCCATACCAATTTAATTCCTTATACTGTATATAATCTACTATTGAATAGCTAATATTCATTTTTTCTCTTATGATAGAATTACATATAAGAGAAAAAATGAATATTGGTTATTCAATAGTAGATTATATACAGTATAAGCAATTAAATTGGTATGGGCACGTACGGCGAATGCAAGAGAAAAGATTAGCCAGGAAAACATTGGAATGGTGTCCACCTGGAAGAAGGAGGAGAGGAAGACCTCTACCATATATATACATATATATATATATACATATATATATATATATATATATATATATATATATATATATATATATATATATATATATATATATATGTGTGTGTGTGTGTGTGTGTGTGTGTGTGTGAATATTTATATATTTATAATACAGATTATTAATTGTATAAGACCATATACAGCTTAGAAGTTAATGTTAATGATTGTAACGATACACAAATAGATGTTTTGTTTCCATTAACACATTATTTTATTATTTATTTATTTATTTTACCTGATTGTGTTAATACTACAAGGTTTTCTCTTCCACTTTACCAGGGTTAAATTATACATATTAAAACAGTTTATGAATTATCTACATGATTAATGATACATAATAAATATAGGCAGGCTGCACGATAGGAAGTTCAAATGGAAGGAAATAAGTATTGTAATTATTTTAATAATAGTAATAATAATAAGAACAATAATAATAACTTATAATTTGATTAAGTAATTGGCTTGGTAAAGGAAGTCTAAGATATAAATGAGTAATAAAAGTGTACCATGAAACACGGTTATATATTATATTGCCTAAGGTAATGTGTAATAAGTTTTTTCTTGAATTTAACGTGAAGTCTTGCCCCGCAGCGGGCTCGGGTTCGATCCCCGGTCGGGACAAGTTCCCTGGGCGATGGTTTTTCCGGGTTTTTCGTGATCTGTAAGAAAAATTTCAGGAACGTTTAGGCCCAAACGGTCTCCGAAACATCATCTGACCATCATTATCATGAGTAATGCCACGAATGATTTGCAATTTATCTAGAGAATTTGGAAATGAAGAGTGGCATTTGTTAGGACTATTTAACGAATAAAATTAAGCTGTTTACTCACAAATCATTATTTAAATATCATCATCATCATCATCCGGTATCATGGCAGCTGCCGCTTCTTCCGGAAACCAAACGCCATTCCTCTACGTCCATCCATTGATCTTCCACCATTCCTCTGATATTCATAGCTGCTTGTTCCCCTTCTATCCAAGTTTTCTTCGGTCTTCGTCTCTTCCTCCTTTCCATTGGGATCCATTCCATAACAATTTTAGGCAATCTTTGTTCTGGCATTTTTTTGACATGGCCATACCACTGTAATCTTTTCTTTTCTATAATGTCTATGATGTTCGGCTCCTCTTGTACACCCATAATTTCCCTTATTTCTTTATTTCGTATTCTATCCATTCTAGATTTTCCAGCTGTACTTCTTAAAACATCCATTCCTGTACTTAAAATTCTTTTCATTTCCCTGGTAGGAATTTGCCAGACTTCAGCACCATATGTTAAAATAGTCTGAATTATGGTTTGATATATTTGTAATTTTCTATTTTTTGTAATATTTTTGCTCCACCAGAGTTTAAAGCATTTATTGCTTGTTTTGTTTGTGTGTTTCTATTTTTAATTTCCAATGTGTTATCGCCGGAATGGTCTAATTTTGTTTCTAAATAAGTGAATTCAATACTAGGTTTTAGTTCTCCTACAGTATTGAAATTTATATTTTCCATTTCTACTCCTATACACAGGTATTTAGTTTTCTCAATTTTAAATATAGTTATTTTAAAAGATTTATATATTTAATGTAAACGACCATGTTTGAAAATAAATTAGAAACGATTGCTTCTTTTGTTCATCACTGCAACCAGATATATAATTTATTGCCAAATGATCGCAATATTGTAAGAATGCACTCTAGTAGAGAAATTTATAACATTATAGGTATTAATTAATTTCTGATGTCCTATGATGTAAATATGTCAATTATATTTTTTTACAACTTCAATTTCCTTGGAAAATAATTCGTTTAAGAAAGTGCAAAAAGTGGTTTCTCTTCTTTTCTTTTTGTGGTATAGTCAATTGCTACAAATGTTTTTTAATTTATCTCCCGTATGCGCAATCTCCTGCCATTCATGCACTATATATATATATTTGCCAGTAACAAGCAATTGAAATTAGGTCCATTCGAGCGGTCCACCCTGTATATATATATATATATATATATATATATTAAAGAAGGATTATAATCGGGGTTTGTTTTAATTAGGTCCAAGGATACAGGTACATGGACAATTATGCTCCGGACTAGTTGGGTTCAGGTTTCGGTAAAACAATGGACTTAAACCTCGGGAATCCGTGAGGAATGGATGTTCACTTGGGGAAAAAACAGTAGGCCCAGTGTGATGTCTTGAAATTGACGATGCACTTTTATTGTCACTTGAATTACATTCGTCGTATTGAACGACGAGTTTGACGAGAAGGCTGTTGGTGGGTCAGAACTAGTAATGGTTGTAACACTCAACCAAGCGATGTATCTTATGTAAAGCGATGTAACTTTTCTACCGGCACATTCGCCAGTCGCGACTCTGCTCTCGCAACCGACTACTGAACTGCCTAACTAACTGTCGAACTAACAGAACTGACTGTACTCTAACTAACTAACTGCTGAACTGACACTAATTTTCGTTAAGTAAAAATATTTATTAATTCCGAGTGGGCCGGCATTAGTCCCTTCCACCAAAAGTCTTATCGTCTCACAAACAGTTTATATGTTATACTAATTTTGATTGGTAAATTTTACCTTAAGGGCGTTATCGTGGGTGTTAAACTTAGAAGTTTGTGGCCTCGTTCCCCCCCTTTAAATTAGTTGCCTCATCATATAAAATTTCCAGGGTTGACCAAATGGAGTGGTCCTTAATAGACGCGGCTATCTACTGTCGGCATCTACCTTACGCCGCAAAGAAGTCACCCGCTGTTAACGACATGTACTAGTTGAAATTAGTTTGGGGATAACTCTTTCCACAAGTTACCTAGGGAAATCCAATTGCTTGTTTGTGACTTCCCAGCCTTTTGTAAGAAGTTTTTGGGCTTAGCATTGTTATAGCAATTTGATAATAGTGCAGTCTTGTAAATCCTCTTAACAAAGGAAACTGCAGACTTTTTCCCCATTGTATAAGGGCTTATGGATCCATTGTATGATGTTTACTAATTTCGTTCGCTACAATAGCAAGGGTCCAGGTCTATGACTGGCGCTAATTGCTTTATACTAATGTTTTATTTATTGCTTATTAAATTATTTTGTGGTAGGTTATATGATTTTAATTTTGTTACTATGGAATTCCTATTTTCATTACAATTCATTTGAATATAAATATGCCCTAATTCTGATGAAAATTACGGGTTCATAAATTATTCACTTTGATGAAGGTACTTATTTTTCTGAAATAAGAGGCTGAGCGAATGACTTGTCACAATATATATATATATATATATATACAATCAGGTAGCCGTATTTCTTCGAGAGTCAGTCACTGCAAAATAATGCTATGACCTATTGAGAATGTTAAAAAGGAGGACATTTGTTTAATATGATCAACTTCCGTTAATAAATTCGAGGCGAACACGGCTGTGATTTGTTGTAAATAAAAATATCATTGAAATGTGATTGGTCATTGACTCCCATTTGGGGCATGATTTAAATAGTCATCATTAACCCATTCATTAAGTTTGGGTTAAGGCCACTCCTCGCACATTATTACCATCATCATCCTATCTATTTCATCTTGTCAGCGTAACTCCACCTTCCAGTCGCCCCGCCCCAATCGCCAAAGTTGGTTACAATAACTCCATGCCATTAGAGAATGCCAGAATATCGAAATGACAACCTGGTGGCATTGAATAAAAAATATTATTGTATTCATGAGTATTATTATTATTATTATTATTATTATTATTATTATTACTATTATTATTCCTTCCAATTATTAGGCGAAGGCATGTTACTATCCTATAGAAAATTTTTGCCTCCAGCGTTTCATAGGACCTCTCAGATCTCTTCGTCCTCTTGGTATATAATTATAAACAGCTTTAGGGATCCGATTTGAACTCATTCTTTCAAGATGGTGTTTCCAATTTAGTTGGTACTGTTTAATATATTCCAAAATTGGCGTAGTCTTCAATTCTTTTAAGATATCGGTGTTCCTTTTCCGATCCCATCTGGTGTAACCCGCTGTTCTTGCGCATGAATCTCATTTCCCAAATCGTTATTCTGCTTTTTTGTTGTCTTTTTAGTGTCCATGCTTCACTACCATAGCTCAACACTGGTCTAGCCAATGTGTTATATAAACGTAATCTAATTTTTTTTGTACAATGGTTGGTTTCATAACTTGTTTAATAATTCCCAAACCTTTATTATAACTAGTATTTTTTTTAGGAATATCCTTTTCATCCCAGACAGAGAGATTTACATTTATTAATATCTCTAAAATTTTGTTGTGGAGACAGATTTTACTTTGTATAGACTCCTTCCCATGAAATGCCATAATTTTAGTTTTATTAATTGATATTTCCATATTAAATTTGTCCACCGCTGTGGTCTCGAGGTAGCGTGCTGCCTTGTCACGCAGTGGGCCCGGGTTCGATCCCCGGTCGGGGCAATTTTTCTGGGTGAGGTTTTTATCGAGGTTTTTCCTCACCTGTAAGACAAATGTCAGGACAACTTTAAGGCCCAAACGGTCCCCGAAATCATATGGCCATCATCACCATCATCATCCTTATCATTATCATCTTCATTATCGTCATCCTTCACTGGTGTGGAAAGCAACGGGAAGCTACCACACCTACAATTCAGTAGTAAAGCTGCAAGCATAGCATGAAAATGCTATGATTGTAGTGAAGGACCTGCCTTCGGGCAGAATTACTATGGACGGATATTCAATTTGGTACCTATTTTTTGTAAATTATAAATTTATCATAAGTAATGCCACGAGTGATTTCCAATTTATCTAGAGAATTTGGAAATCAAGAGTCGCATTTGTTAGCACTATTTAACGAATAAAATTTAGATGTTAATTCACAAATCATTATTAACTATATTATTTTAAAATATTTATATATTTAATGTAAACGGCAATGTTTGAAAACAAATGAGAAACGATTGGTACGCTATACTTCCTTCCTTTGTTCATCACTGCAACCAGGTCATAATATTATTTATTGCCAAAGAATCGTTATATTGTAAGAAGGCACCCTGGTGATGAAATTTATAACTACAGCGAGGATTTTTATGAAATTTCATGTTTTAAACTATTAGTCAGAGAGCGCTGAGACAAAGTATCTTTACTTTTATGATACGTAGAATCAAATAAGACCTACATATTTTTTCACATTTTCATAATATTTTGGTGAAATGTTCATATGTTAGTAAAAATTTAATATTCCTTCATATTTTTCAACTTTCAATTTTTTTAGATAAAATTTCTACTAATTGGTTAAAGACATATTTGAAGTGACTGTAGTTTTGGAATTTTTTGACATTGTAACATGGTAGACAGGCGAAAATTCCTCAGTGTCCCATGTGGAACAAAATAAATAGATTTAATAAAAGTAAATAATTGAAAAAAGGAGACATGGAATGACCAAGTGGAGGCGTTTGTCCAAAAGTAAAAAACAAGAACAGTGATTTCCTAATATGTGACAAGAACATGAATAAGTAGGACAACAATGTTAGAATAAAAAAAACCTATTGTCCAGAGACGAAGCGCATGAAAGCAGTAGGTATTTCATACGCCATGAGTAATCCTTTATTCTCAGGTAGTAAGCCATTGTATCGCTTGCAATTCCCCGTGCCCCCCCTTCGGGCCGTCATAACCATCGTCTGTGGACTATACTCTTTCTCTCAGGTAGTAAGTAACCTGTTCCTTCTTGCTACCTAAGAACATTCCTTAATTTGTGAATGGAATACAGTATTTAAATGTAGGGATGACTGCTGCTGCTAAACTTTAAGTTGTACTAGGAAATAAGGTGTTACTCCACAGTTTATGAAATTAGTAAAGTTCTTGTAGGTAAGGCCCATAGAGAAAACAGTAGGTAAGGTCAATATTATTCTCACTCACATCAAACTATCATATACAGCGCGGTACAAAATGCTCCCATAACATCATATGGTGTGAAGCATACTTTTTCATCGTACAAAATAATTCTGACAGACAGGCGTTAAAAATATAGAAAAAACTCCTGCGTATTACGAACAGAATTGATAATTTGATTATTCAAAGCACAAGTATACCATACTGTGCTCGGGCAAATTTCATGGAAAAACTAATGTTAAAATAATTCTAACTACATTTCACTATGTTAATACGTGTAATGTATAGGATTAAAAATAATTGTAATTGCAAAGAGAGTCTGAAATATTCTCTAGAATTATTTGTGGATTATTTAATTCTAACATCTTGCTTCTCCAAATATGTCATACAGTATTTGATCTACTGCGATGGGCAGGACATGTGGCACGAATGTGGGAATGAAAGACGTGCATGGAAGCTTCTTGTGGTGAAAATCAGAGGGAAAACGCCCAGTTGGTAGACCAAGAATGAAGTGGATGAATAACATTAGCCATGATTTGAGGGAATTAGATTATAGAGGGGATGATTGGAAAACATTGGCTCAGGATAGGGATGTATCGAGAGCTTATGTCCGTGTGGCCATGAATCTACGGGTTCGATCGTGCCAGTGAGTTAGTTAGGACTTGGTCTACGTGTGTTCTGATTCATTGTTATTGTGGCATTTACATATACTGGAATATATAACATTTTTATAAACAGATTTTTAATGTTTACATATCTTTCTGTTATTTAACATTTTCCAATAGGCCTACTATTGTTTTAACACAGTTCCAATATTGGATCATATTATAATATTGTAATGATATTGTGAAAAGAAAAATTAATATCTGAACCAGGAATCGAACCATGGAGGTCCACGTTTCGATTCCTGGTTGAGACATTAATTTTTATTTTCACAATATCATTATAATATCTTATTGTAAGTAAAGTGATCCCACAACAGGCCCGGAGGCCCTTGGGGTAGTAGGAGGTTAAGGCTCCCACTTTTTCTAGACAATCGGTGCTTTATGTCAGCCGGGTTGTCAGCCCTGCGTGACGGCCGCCTTTACCCCCAGAACAAGCGTCTGGTACTCATTTCCTTTAGAGGCTGAGTCGACCCCAGGGCCATAGTGCCGCCAGAGGGTTTGGGTCAGTTTAAAAATCCTGACCCCAAAGGGACTTGAACCCTGGACCCTCTGGCTTGTAGCTCAGTGCCTTAACCACTACGCTACGGCGTGCACCTAAAGTTTTAATAATAATAATAATAATAATAATAATAATAATAATAATAATAATAATAATAATAATAAAATCTTCACTTCAAGGTTTGGGTGATTCCCTTGTTCCGAATTCACAGTGATTCCTTCCATCACTTCCTAGGTCTTCCTACATCACTTAATCCTTTTGGTTTATAATGATATGCTCTCTTAGGCAATGTTATTTGTTCCATTCTCTGAACATGTTGACTCCAGCCGACGCGGTGTTGTTGAATTGTATCATTTATTGAATATATTTCTAATACTTACTTACTTACTTACTCACTGGCACTATCGAATCCGTAGGTTCATGGCCACGCGGACATAAGCTCTCCATACATCCCTATCCTGAGCTAATGCTTTCCAATCATTCTCTGTATAATCTACTTCCCTCAAATCATAGTTAATGTTATTCTCCCACCTCATTCTTGGTCTACCAACTGGACGTTTTCCCTCTGGCTTTCCTACAAGAAGCTTCCTTGCACATCTTAATTCCCCATACGTGCAACATGTCCTGCCCATCGCAGTCTCCGAAACTTAACTGTTCTTATTATATTTGACTTCCTATAAAGACCATGTAGTTCATTGTTATGTAGTCTTCTCAATTCACATGTCTGTTCATCTCTCTTTGTTCCAAAAATCTTCCTAAGTACTTTATTTTCAAATACTTGTAATCTCCTTTCCTCCCTTAAAGTAAGAGTCCATGTTTCGCACCCATATAATATAACTGGTAGAATAATAGTTTTATATATTTTCAGTTTAACGTTTTTTGAAAGGAGTTTGGGACATCAAGAGTCTCTGCAATGCATAATAGCACGCATTTCCAGAATTTGAGCCTATGTTTAATTTCAGTGAGCATCTCATTCCTATTTGTGATTA
Source organism: Diploptera punctata (assembly GCA_030220185.1). Classification (NCBI taxonomy): domain Eukaryota; kingdom Metazoa; phylum Arthropoda; class Insecta; order Blattodea; family Blaberidae; genus Diploptera; species Diploptera punctata. Next base: position 29,867 of record JASPKZ010009193.1, read on the forward strand.
TTGTTCCTAGGTATTTCAATTCAGCCACTTCCTCAAAATTTCCCTCATTTGTCATTAGCTGTCCATTTCCATTATATAATGAATTTCTTCGTGTGACCATATATTTAATTTTATTGATATTTACTTCCAGTCCTAATTTCTTAGTGTTACTCAATAGTGTGTGCGTGTTGTCCTTTAGTATCTCCTCGCTATCGGCCAATAATACTACATCATCAGCATAAACTAACAGCATATTAATACCATACAGTTGTAAGCCTTCCTCATTCTCTAAAGATATAATGGCATGCTCTAGTACAAAATTAAATAGTAGAGGAGATAGTGCATCTCCTTGCTTCAACCCATTCTGGATTTCAAAAGTGTCCGAAAACTGTTTACCTACATGCACACTACTCTTTGTGCCATTTAGACACATTCGTATAAGTCTAACTAACTTTTTAGGAATTCCGAACTCCAGCAGGATACTACATAACTTCTCCGTCTTAATTGAATCATATGCTTTTTTGAAGTCTACATATAGTTGATGTACAGTACCATTATATTCCCATTTCTTTTCTAAAATCTGTCTTATACTAAAAATCTGATCTGTTGTAGACCTGTTCCTTCTATATACACATTGATGATCTCCTAGAATGTCATCAATATAGGGAGTAAGTCTGCTTACTAATGTATATTTGTAAGAATTTTGTACGAAGTTGAAAGTAATGAGATGCCCCTGTAGCTGTTGCAATCAGTTTTATCTCCTTTCTTATAAATTGGTACGATAATTGATTCCTTCCATTCATCTGGAAGAGCTTCTTTTTTCAAAATCATACCAAGCAACCAGCGTATCTTGTCCATCAGTTTTTCACCCCCTGATTTTATCAGTTCTGCTGGGATCTCATCTGAACCTGATGCTTTATACATCTTCAATTTTTCAATCGCCATTTCAACCTCTAATGCATTTGGTTCTGCGACTAGCATTTCTGTTGTCTGTAAATTATCCTCCTCAATGTCCTGTTCTGTATGTACATTTAATAGATGATTAAAGTAACTTTTCCATCTATTTAATATACTCCTGGAGTCTGAAATCATATCACCATTTTCATCCCGAATTATTTGTTCCAGCCTGAAACCCTTTCTTCTCTATACTAATTCCCTGATATAATTCTCTAATGTTTATATTTTTTGCATTCATTTCAAGATCATTAATTTTCTCTCTCAAATATTCCCTCTTTTTACTCTTTACTAACTTGGTGGTTTCCCGACAAATACTACCCAATTGCTCTAAATTTACCTAATTTGCCTCGTGTAACCATTTCATTTTTGCTAGCTTTCTCTTCTTTACAATGTCGGCACATTCCTCATCAAACCATTTCTTGTTTTGCCTCTTTTTTAAACAACCAATGCTTTCTGATGCTGACAATTTAACAGTATCTCTTATAGCCTCCCATTCTTTATTTATATCAGTTTCTTCTTCGTTTGCCACATTGTCATCTGAAGATTCCAGTACTTCAAATCTATTAGTAATTTTTATTTGGTATTGTTGTCGCATTTCATCATTTTTCAAGTTTTTTTAATTCAAATTTTACAGAATCATCTTTAGCGTTTGTTCCTCTCACTAGCGATAGCCGTTGTCTGATTTTCACTCTGACCAGATGATGATCTGAATTGCAGTCTGTCCCTCTAACTGATCTAACATCGATGATGCTACTGTGCCAGCGTTTGTCCACTAATAATGATCTATCTGGTTCCGAGTTTCTCCATCTGGGGACGTCCAGGTGTATTTATGAATATCCTTATGCTGCAATGTTGTGCTCTAAACAATGAGATTTTTTCGATGTGGCAAATGTGACTAATCTAACCCCGTTGTCGTTACTATCGTCATGAAGACTGAATTTGCCTATTGTTGGTTTGAATATATCTTCCCGCCCCACTTTTGCATTAAAATTTCCTAAGACAATTTTCATATGATATCGTGAAAGGCTATCAAATAAGCATTCTAATTCTTCATAGAACTCATCCATGTTCTTGTCATCTTTATCTTCTGTGGGGGCATGTACATTTACAATTATAAAATCATGTCGTTTACCCATTAGAATTATGTATGATATCCTATCACTAACAAACTTAATATCTCGGATAGCGGATAGGATCCTCCTCCTGACTAAAAAAGTTCCAAATGCAGGTCTTTCTGCACCCCCGTAGTATAATGCAAATCTTCCTGATTCCTGACTACCTCCTCCTGGCCACCTAACTTCCTGTAAAACGACTATATCCAAGGGCGATTTATCCGATTCCCGCGTTAATATGTCTAGTGCCCCGCTATTGTATAAAGTCCTAACATTCCATGTTCCTAGGAACATGTCCCTGTGTTTGAGCCTTTGGCATGAGTTCCCTGAAGTAGTCCCGGCCCGGAGAACCGAATGGGGGACTATTTAATCTCTTGAAAATTTTACCCCAGTTGAACCTATGTCCGAATTTCTTGACGGTTGTATTTTTACGGTGAAAGATCGTCACTCTTTCGACCAAGGTACTTTTTTCGTCTGGCTTATCACGTTCGACCAGTCCGGCATGGGTAAACCCTATCGGCAGCAATGCTACCGCCGGCATAGCTCTCGGGATCATTTAAGCACGCAAGCCACTCCACCACGACAAGGTAAAGATACCATGGAGGGATATATTTCTAATTCTCTTCTTATTTATTCAATTCTTATGTTGTATACTGTGTAAACATTAAAATTCTGTAAATAATATATGTGGTTCTGTTTTGTGCATTCTTTGGTTCTTCTTAGAAAGGTCTAATAATAATGATAATAATAATAATAATAATAATAATAATAATAATAATAATAGCTTTTATTTAACCGAGAAAACTAAGTCAAGAACCGATTTTATTCTCCCACCTCATTCTTGGTCTACCAACTGGGAGTTTTCCCTCAGGTTTTCCTGCAAGAAGCTTCCATGAACCTCTTTTATTACCTATACGTGCCACATGTCCTGTCCATCGCAGTGTACGAGACTTAACGGTTTTTATTATATCTGACTTCCTATAAAGACCATGTAGTTCATTGTTATGCCGTCTTCTCCATTCACCTGTCTGTTCATCTCTCTTTGGTCCAGAAGCACGCAAGCCACTCCACCAGGACAAGGTAAGGATACCATGGAGGGATAACAATAATCTACAGAAAAAAATTCCTAAAACGCAGTAAGAAGTACACAAATATATACCAACTAAATAATTCACTGGAACTATCCAAACCGTAGGTTTTTTGCCGCGCAGACACAAGCTGGCGATGGATACTTATCATGGGCTAAAGTTTTTCAGTCATCGCCTGTATAATCCGATCCATGATTAATGTTATTCTTCCACCTCATTCTCGGCTTGCGTGCCTACTGGGCGATTTCCCTCTGGTTTTCCTATATGGTGCTTCCATGCCCCTCTTTAATTTCCAATCCGTGCCACATGTCCTTCCAATCGCAGTCTAATTCACTCACTGGTTCCATCGAACCCGTAGTTTGAAGATTTTCGGGCATGTGAAAGTAATTCAAGTATAATTAGGCCGCTGAGCAAATTTAATAGACCATCGCGATTCAAGTTACACCTTATTTGCAAAACAGGTGTCATTTCAGGATGATGAACTTTGGTTCTTCTTAGAAAGGTCTAATAATAATAATAATAATAATAATAATAATAATAATAATAATAATAATAATAGCTTTTATTTAACCGAGGAAACTAAGTCAAGAACCGATTTTATTCTCCCACTTCATTCTTGGTCTACCAACTGGGAGTTTTCCCTCAGGTTTTCCTGCAAGAAGCTTCCATGAACCTCTTTCATTACCTATACGTGCCACATGTCCTGTCCATCGCAGTGTACGAGACTTAACGGTTTTTATTATATCTGACTTCCTATAAAGACCATGTAGTTCATTGTTTTGCCGTCTTCTCCATTCACCTGTCTGTTCATCTCTCTTTGGTCCAGAAGCACGCAAGCCACTCCACCATGACAAGGTAAGGATACCATGGAGGGATAACAATAATCTACAGAAAAAAAATTCCTGAAACGCAGTAAGAAGTACACAAAGATATACCAACTAAATAATTCACTGGAACTATCCAAACCGTAGGTTTTTTGCCGCGCAGACACAAGCTGGCCATGGATACTTATCATGGGCTAAAGTTTTTCAGTCGTCCTCTGTATAATCTGATCCATAATTAATCATGGTTAATGCTATTCTCCCACCTTATTCTCGGCTTGCGTGCCTACTGGTCGGTTTCCCTCTGGTTTTCCTATATGGAGCTTCCATGCCCCTCTTTAAATTCCAGTTCCGTGCCACATATCCTTCGAATCGCAGTCTAACTAACTCACTCCTTGGTTCTATCGAACCCGTAGTTTGAAGATTTACGTGATCGTAAAAGTACTTCAAGTATAATAATTAGACCGCTGAAAAAAGTGTAATAGACCATCGCGATTCAAGTTATACCTTATTTGCAAACTAGGTGTCATTTCAGGATGATGAACTAACCACTTGTCACTTGCCGATACCTATAGAGTAATAAGTGTAACTATATTAGTTTGATTAATCTTCAGCAGAAGCTTTTTAAGTTATTGATTGTTGCTTCTAATTATTCTGCAATGCGGAATGTCCATTCTGCTTGGGTTTACTTTTAATAGTATATTACGATTTGAGGTTGGGAATTGGTTTTTAACAGAATCGAGGAAAAATGTTTAAAAACCGAGCGAAAAGCGAGGTTTTTAATTTCCGAGATTCTGTAAAACACTTCACAAACGTGCGTTGTACATTATTTTTTGTGCGATGGTGTTTTCAAAATAATAAATAATAGTAAAATAATATATTTGTTGGAAATATTTGCGTCCACTATAAACAACTGACCAAATTTAACAGTGTGGGCAATGTTTATTAGTTGACACAACAGGAGGCCTTGAGAACAATTATTGATAACATGGCCGCAAGTACGTATTTATTGTGTTTCAAATAAAGTTCAGTTCATTTAAAATGCAGTGATTTGTTTCGTATAATATATATTAACACTACCTTTTGGATATTTTCTGTATACACATTGTATGTAGCAGTGGTTTTACTTCCCGCACGTGGGTGTAATTCTAATATTACAGTATAGTTATATAGGTTGGCAATCTCAAAATGTAGGAAGTTACACTTTAAATAATGGTCGTCATTGCTAGTAAGTAGGACAAAACACACCATCGCGCAAAAAATCATGTTACTGTCGATTTTTTTTTTAATTTCTATAATGCATTACAGAGATTCTTGACTTCCCAACTCCTTTCAAAAAACGTTAAACTGAAAATATATAAAACTATTATTCTACCAGTTATATTATATGGATGCGAAATAGGGACTCTTACTTTAAGGCAGGAAAGGAGATTACGAGTATTTGAGAATAAAGTTCTTAGGAATTTTTTTGGACCAAAGAGTGATGAACAGACAGGTGAATGGAGAAGACTGGTTAACAGTGAATTACATGGTCTTTATAGGAAGCCAGATATAATAAGAACAGTTAAGTCTCGTAGACTGCGTTGGGCAAGACATGTGGCCCGAATGGGGAATGAAAGACGTGCATGGAAGATTCTTGTAGGAAAACCCGAGACAAAACGCCCAGTTGATAGAAAAAGAATGAGGTGGGAGAATAACATTAACTATAATTTGAGGGAAGTAGATTATACAGGGGATGATTGGAAAACATTGGCTCAGGATAGGGATATATGGAGAGCTTATGTCCGCGCGGCCTTGAACCTACGAGTTCGATATTGCCAGTGAGTTAGTTAGTTAGTTCGTCGTTTTATATCTTATACTCTTACTCCTGTGGTTCATTATCATAAGTAATGCCACGAGTCATTTCCAATTTATCTAATGAATTTGGAAATCAAGAGTGGCATTCGTTAGGACTATTTAACGAATAAAATTAAGCTCTTTACTAAAAAAATAATTATTTGAATATAGTTACCGGTGTTTTAAAATATCTATATAGTTATTGTAAACGGCGATGTTTGAAAACAAATCAGAAATGTGAGGTTATGTATATTCACTGCAACTCGATCATATTATTTATTGCCAAATAGGATCGCAATATTGTAAGAATGCACTCTAGTGGAGAAATAATGAAACACATCAAACTATTATAATCAACATTATAGGTATTATATTTATATTTTGAATAAACAAGTCAGTAAAATCACTGAACTATTCATTATTTGCTACATTCAATGCATTTGTTGGAGAAAAATAGTGGTCTAACCTGTTCAGAACATTAAAAAAGGACGAGCTTTCTTTATCACAAAAGCAGGATCTGATAAAGAGAAATCCATAAAGAGCGAGGTGGAACACGACTGTCATTGGTGTAAAATAAAATTCATTAAAACGTGATTGGTCATTGACTACCATTTGCGACATGAGTTAAATAGTCTAGATTAAATGGTTGTACTTTGCGTTGTGAACATATAACACGTATTGAGTATTTATACAGGAGGTTCAATTACAAATATATTTCTCTCTTTTTTTCAGGTAAGCTCATCACACTTTACCATGGACTTAACTTCAACAACATTCAGAAGAAACAACAGGTTTAGTATTATTATTTTATTAATGATGTTTACGTGTTTATCATAAGTAATGCCACGAGTGATTTCCAAATTATCGATAAATTCACGACTCACGAAGTGAGTCTTGAACTTATCGATAATTTTTTTAATCAAGAGTGGCATTTGTTAGGACTATTTAACGAATAAAATTAAGCTGTTTACTCACAAATCATTATTTAACTATAGTTATTTTAAAATATTTATATATTTAATATAAACGGCGATGTTTGAAAACAAATGAGAAACAATAGGTACGCTTCATCTGCTTCTTTTGTTTATCACTGCAACCAGATCATACTATTTATTACCAAAGGAACACAATATTGTAAGAATGTTCTCTAGTGGAGAAAAAATGAAACACATCAAACTGTATATTAATTCATTTCTGATGTCGTATGATGTCAATATGACAATTATATTTTTCTGGATTATTACCTGGGAAAAAATACATTTAACAAAGTGCAAACAGTGGTTTCTTTCTTTGGTGGTATAATAAATTGCTACAAATGTTTTTATAATAACTCCTGCAAGCGCTATGTGTTGACATCTATGCACTATATGTACAATCTAGTAGCCGTATTTCTTACAGGCTCAGTCACTGCAAAATAATGGTCAGACCTGTTCAGAATATTAAAAAGGAGGAGCTTTCTTTAATATGGTAAATATAACACTGATAAATATTTCGTGAAACACGACTCTGATTGGTTGTAAAACAGAAATCATTGAAACGTGATTGGTCATTGACTCCCATTTGGGGCATGAGTTAAATAGTCAAAATAATTCTTTGGCGGGTTTTCTTAATCCATGATACGTATTTTCGATAATATTAGTAAAAAAGAAGTGGTAACATAGCATTTTTAAGGTAAAAAATTAACAAGAACGTTGATTTATGAAAACAAATAGTAGGCTACATTACGATGCGAGGTTGGGAAGTGGTTTTTACAGAATCGAGGAAAAATGTTTAAAAACTCAGCGATACCCAGGTTTCAATTTCCGAGATTCTATAAAACACTTCACAAACTTACGTTGAACATTATGTTTTGCGCGATGGTGTTTTCAAAATAATAAATAATAGTAAATAATAACATCTTTGTTTGAAATATTTGCGTTCATTATAAACAATTGACTAACGTTAACAGTGTGGGCAATGTTTATTAGTTGAAACAACAGGAGGCCTCGATAACAATTATTGATAACGTGGCCGCAAGTACGTATTTATTGTTTTATAGGCCTATTGTTTCAAATAAAGTTCTGTTCATTTAAATGCAGTGATTTGTTTTGTATAATATATAATAATGCTATCTTTTGGATATTTTCTGTATATACATTGTACATAGTATACATAGAGGGCAGTGGTTTTACTTCCCGCACGTGGGTGTAAATGTAATATTACAGTATATTTATTTAGGTTGGCTACCGCAAAATGTAGGAAGTTGAACTTTCAATAATATTATCGCCATTGCTGGTAAGTTGGACAAAACGTACTATCGCGCAAAATCTAATTTATATGGCACAGCGTTTAAGAATTCACTAAATGTATTGTATTGTAAGCCTATGTTTTCCCTTTACAGACATTTAGTCGCTCTCCCCCTACAGGGAAGAATTTGAACCATACTAATTTAGTAACACTTGTTTTTGTATAGATGTCACTTTGAGTGGTCCGTGGTCAGCGTTCCGCCTCATACTGACATCTAGGAAACCAAGGTAGAACTAGGACGGGAAAATTCGGTAAATTTTGCTTAGAGGCCTTTTCAATCAGGCTTAGTGATTTTTTACGAGCCTGAAAATCTTCAGACTCGGGACCCATGGCGTAAAGTCCCTACCGGAGGCCTTGCTCCTTGGATTTTTTTGTCCTAAAAAATCCATCGACCCGGGTGGGTTTGAACCCGCGACTCTCGGGACCAGAGGCAAGGAGCATAACCACTAGTCCACCGCGGCCGACAATTCACTATATACAAATGTAAATAACTACAAATCTAGTGGAACATTGCGCTGATGATACTTTTTTCATGCTTTCTGATCTAGTTTCTTTATCAACCACTTCATGTAGCTAATTAACTCATTGGCACTATGCTGTCTACACATCGCTAATGTGAGATAATGATTTCCAATCATCCCTTGAATTCTGACAGATTGTTGTGTTGTCACTGTTCATGTTTCGGATCCATAAGTAATAATAGGAACTGCCATTGTCTTGTATAATTTTATTATAGAGTGTTTCCTCGCTTTATTTTTCAAAGTTATTTTTTAGTGTTCCTGTTATATAACTAAACTTATTAGTTTTTTATTTACATCTGTTTCCGTTGTGTATGATGTTTCGCAACCCAGGAAGTTATATCTCATCACTTGTTCCATCAGCTCATTAATATTTTTAACTAAAATGTTTTATAACTTATAGAGAAAATAAAGATATAGAAAATAAAGTAAATAAATTTCAGGCTATTTGTGGAACCATAAAAAGAACCTTAGGTCGGAAAACAAGGAATGATACGAAACTTAAATTATATGAAACAATGGCTGTTCCTTTGTTGTTGTATGGAAGTGAAAATTGGATAATGAAATCAAGGGATAAAAGCAGGATACAGACTGCGGAAATGCTGTTTTTACCTAATGTGAAAGGATGCACAAGAGCGGATAGAATAAGGAATGAAACTATACGAGAAGAATTAAATATGTATAAAATTGATAAAATCAGCGAAAATAGTAAGAAATGGACAGAATACTTGATGAGAATGAACAACGAAAGAATACCAAAAAGAACCTTCCTGTATAATACCAGAGGAACAAGAGATGTTGGCCGACCACGTAGAAGACGGACTCCACTTTTAACTTCGCCGGAACAGGCTGCATAGCCTAAACCTTGTAGTAGAAGAAGAAGAACTAAAATGTTACACGTGTCTCAAGTGGCCTGCGGTACTCGGAGTGCAAATCATTTTATAGTTCAGTAAACTCATGGTTCATAATTGTAAACAAAGACGAAACAAAATAGCATGTACTGGGTTATATTACTGCTGCAGTGTCTGGCGACCTTCATTGCAATTATAAATACTTATAGTTGTAAATTATATAGAATTTAATTTGGAGTAATGTAAAACAATTGTGTTTATTTAGTATTGATGAGATTTATAATTGCTCAGAATTCCACAACGTGTCAGGTCACAAACAGACATTCTCGTTGTAACATGTTTATAGGACAAATCTGATTTTATACAGAGTGAAAGAGAAGTATTTCATACCAGCAAACTAATGAAAATCATTACAATTATATTAATTTAGTGGAAAACACTCTCGAATTTGCCCAGAAAAAAGTTATTGTTGCATTATTTTGCCCTGAAATTGGGTACGTCTGTCAAAGTAGCAAGCCGCCTTCAAGATCTAGGTGTTTTAACAAAGTCTACGCTGTTTCTTGCAATATTTTAGATGTCACGGTTTCAAACCAAGTCAAACTTGACATCGTTTTCGGCTAAATGTTTTGTTGACAGATTCTAGGAGGTTAGAAAAAATGACGAATTGGTAAATAATCTGCCCTTTCATGCAGGGTGCCAGAGTACGATCCTCGGTCGGGACAATTTTCCTGTACAATATAGTTCTATGCGAGGTTAGGAAGTTGTTTTTACAGAAGTGAGAAAATTATTAAAAATCTCGCTATCGCTTGGTTTTTCATTTCCAAAATTCTGTAAATCACTTCACAAACGTGTGTTGTACATTATTTGTTTCCCTATGATTTTTCAAAATAATTGTAAAATAATAAATCATTCCTTGGAAATATTTGCGTTCATTATAAACAACTGAGTACGTTAGCAGTCTGGCAAATGAATATACGGTAAATGCCGAAAATAATTTAGTTCAGACTATAGTAGGCCGTCCACCGCTGTGGTCTCCAGGTAGCGTTGCTGCCTTGTCACGCAGTGGGCCCGGGTTCGATCCCCGGCCGGGACAAGCTTCCTGGGTGAGGTTTTTTTCGGGGTTTTTCCTCACCTGTAAGACAAATGTCAGGAAGTTTAGGGCACAACGATCCCCGAAAATCATCCTGCCTTCATCATCATCATTATCATTAATATCCTTCACCGGTATGGAAAGCAACGGGAAGCTACCACACCTATAATTCCCTAGTAAACCTGCAAAGCATAGCATGAAAATGCTATGATTGGAATGAGACCTGCCCTCGGGTAGAATTACTATGGATGAATGGACAGTAACCGTGACACCAATCAGGCATAAAATGGCGGCAAGTACGAATTTATTGTTTTATATTGTTTCAAATAAAGTTCAGTTCATTTAAAATGCAGTGACTTGTTTCGTATAATGTATATTAACTCTACCTTTTGGATACATTTTTGTATATACATTGTACGTAGTATACATATTTGTACTTCCCGTACGATGTTTGTAGTATGTATTATAACAGTATAGTTATTTAGTTATTTATATGTTGGCATCCCCGAAATTTAGGAAATTGACCTTCAATCGTGGTCGCCATTCCTGAAGTATGACAAAACATACTATCGTGCAAAATAAAAAATCATAGAGTTTCTATATAAAACAAAAAAAAAACAATAGAAATAAATTAAACTCATTTCAATGACTATCGGCCTCGTTGGGCTAGTGGTTATGTCCCATGCCTCTAGTTTCGAGGGACGCGGGTTCAAACCCGGCCTTGTTCGATGGATTTTTAGAATGGAAAAAACGAAGTGACAAGTCCTCCGGGAGGGACTATAAGTCTTGGATCCCGAGTCTGAAGATTTTCAGGCTCGATAAAGAACCTCAAGTCTGAATAAAGGGGTCTCTGTGTAAAATTGAACCAAACTTCACCCATCCAAGTAATAACTTATTTGCCTACTAGGTGTCTCATTGAGACGATGTGCCAACCACATGTCACTCGTTGACATCTATAGGTAAATAAGCGTAACTAAATTAGCTTCCTAATGAAGAGCACCTTTTTTCTCACGAGTAACGAATGAGGTATGGTCAGTCAGCCATTTCAATCACTAAGATGTTAATTATATAATTTTTTACCTGGTAAAAAATATATAATCAACATCTTATTACGTAACATCAACGGTGCTTAAACATGAATTTCATAATTGTTACTTTCAATCACTACTACCAACTGACAGAATATATGTGCATTTGAGTAGATTCTAAATAGTACTTCACGTTACCAAATATATTTTTAACAGCTGTCTTAAAATTTGTATATCATTGTTTCGGTTGGTTATAGTGGTTGAAACGACTGTAATTTGTTTATATTGTTGTTTTATGTTTTATATATATAATTTCGTGGTTTAACAGTCAGTCGTCCAGGCGTTGTAAATAAATTCCCCAAATTCCAGGTTCGATACCCGGCGATGTACCAGAATTATAAAAATCTCCACTTTGGGTTTACGTGTGATATTTCTTAACTCGTAATTAGACTTCGCAGATTAATTGGTGATTCTGTTCTTATATAATATGCATCTTTTTGTTGTTTTTTTCCTTTCTTCCTCCATTAAGTGGTTCCTGAATATATATATATATATATATATATTTACCCAGAGTTCCGAGTTCGAATCCCGTCTAGGCATTTATTTTTCTTATGTCATATATATATATATATATATATATTAAATAAGTTTACCTCTCTATTTAAGGCCCTTTGTAATAGGAACTATTCCGAAATACTGTTTCCCTTTAATAATAATAATAATAATAATAATAATAATAACAATAATAATAACAATAACTTTCTATATTATTACCGGATAGATTTAACACTTCACTACGATTAAATTATGCAGATATTAACAAAATATTAAATATATATAATTAAATCAATACCTCATATTAAGCTATACAATTAAAAAGCTGTTAAGGAAAGAACTAAATATATTAAAGTAATAGTAATGATGATAATAATAATAATAATATTTTTATTATTATTATTATTATTATTATTATTATTATTATTATTATTATTATTATATATACCAGATGAGAATTGGGACAATTTGGTCGTACAGTTTCCAATATTTATTCCACAGGTAAAGAAAGCTTCGAAAAATCCTCATTATGGACTTGTCCCGACCGGAGATCGAACCAGGAACCCTATGTTCCAGCCAACGACTTTATCCCGAGACCACAGAGACCGGTTTAGTTTAAACATGATGAAGTAAAATAAATTATTATATTATTATTATTATTATTATTATTATTATTATTATTATTATTTTAAATGTTATTATTAACCCATTCGAGGTAGATTCGCCAGCAATTAAAATGGCCTTCAACTTAGAAGACGAGATACACTTGCATTACTCTACTGTTACATACCTTGCAAAATTTTGTATATCCCTTGACAGGGTAATATTTTGTTAACATTTATGAATGAGTAGAGGAATGTATTTTGGCTTTCGCCCTTATTGTGATCACAAGTACCGTTATCTTTTGTTTGTTTTGAATGTCTGAAAATAACAATATAATTTACGATAAATTAAATGCCGTTTGTGGGTAAATGCGTTAAGCATTTAAACCTGAAACGAATGGATTAATATAATTATTATCATAATTAGGCCTAGTTGAAAAATCACTGTTAAACTTGAAGAAAATGGTAAATGTTATCTAGTATTGCACAGATGAGAGACTTGAACTATCTTAACCCTAGCATATAACATTACAGTGAGTATTCAACTCAGAGGTATGCAAAATTTGAATTTTACAGCAATTTAAAGTTGAAATCTTGCAGTAAATAAGTCACGTTTTGTTGTGAGTTGAAGTCTTGAATGCCTGTCTCAGTAGATTTGTCACATAACCTAGTTGAGATTTTCAATTTTGTAGCAGTTATTAATCACTCACTGTTTGAGCAGACAATGATATAAATCCATCAAGCATTCCAGCGCATTCGTGTTGATGATGAATTCCATTCGGATGTCTCCTTAATTTAAATGAATCATTCAGACATCGTCTTCATTCAACTTAAATTCTCAAACACTTCCATTTGCCACATTTCACATTGTTACATAACGACTGTCTGCCCTTAAAATATATATACAGTCAATATGCCCATTTCACCAATAAATGTTTAAAATGGTCAACAAGTTTCTACAGCCAAGCTGTCTGCCCTTATACAGGATGCTCCAATAAGCGTGATACCAAATGAGAGAGAGAGTTTTATTGAACGATCCTATTTAACAACTTAGGTCAAAAAAGCATATGATTCAATTAAGAGGGAGAAGTTATATAGTATCCTGCTGGAGTTCGGAATTCCTAAAAAGTTAGTTAGACTTATACGAATGTATCTAAATGGCTCAAAGAGTAGGGTGCGTGTAGGCAAACAGTTTTCAGACACTTTTGAAATCCAGAATGGGTTGAAGCAAGGAGATGCACTATCTCCTCTACTATTTAATTTTGTACTAGAGCATGCCATTAAATCTTTAGAGAATGAGGAAGGCTCACAACTCAATGGTATTAATAAGCTGTTAGTTTATGCTGATGATGTAGTACTACTGGCCGATAGCGAGGCGATACTAAAGGCCAACACGCACACACTATTGAGTAACACTAAGAAATTAGGACTGGAAGTAAATATCAATAAAACTAAATATATGGTCACACGTAGAAATTCAGTATATAATGGAAATGGACAGCTAATGACAAATTAGGAAAATTTTGAGGAAGTGGCTGAATTCAAATACTTAGGAACAATAATCACAAATAGGAATGAGATGCACAAAGAAATTAAACATAGGCTCAATTCTGGAAATGCATGCTATTATGCATTGCAGAGACTTTTGATGTCCCAACTCCTTTCAAAAAACGTTAAGCTGAAAATATGTAAAACTATTATTCTACCAGTTATATTATGTGGGTGCGAAACATGGACTCTTACTTTAAGGGAGGAAAGGAGAATACGAGTATTTGAGAATAAAGTTCTTACGAAAATTTTTGGACCAAAGAGAGATGAACAGACAGGTGAATGGAGAAGACTACATAACAATGAACTACATGGTCTTTATAGGAAGCCAGATATAATAAGAACAGTTAAGTCTCGTAGACTGCGATGGGCAGGACATGTTGCGCGTATGGGGAATGAAAGACGTGCATGGAAACTTCTTGTAGGAAAGCCAGAAGGAAAACGCCCTGTTGGTAGACCAAGAATGAGGTGGGAGAACAACATTAACTATGATTTGAGGGAAGTAGATTATACAGGGAATGATTGGAAAGCATTAGCTCAGGATAGGGATGTATGGAGAGCTTATGTCCGCGCGGCCATGAACCTACGGGTTCGATAGTGCCAGTAAGTAAGTAAGTAAGTAAGGTCATATGCATCGCAATTCAAATATATGCGTGAAAGAACCGATCAATTTATGGAGTCTTCATATTTTAACTAACTAACTCACTGGCACTATCGAACATGTAGGCTCATGGCCGCGCGAACATAAGCTCTCCATACATCTATATCCTGAGCTAATGCTTTCCAATCATTCCCTGTATAATCTACTTACCTCAAATCAAAGTTAATGATATCCTCCAACTTCTTTTTAGGTCTACCAACTGGGCGTTTTCCCTCTGATTTTCCTACAAGAAGCTTCTATGCAAATCTTTCATTCCTCGTTCGTGCCACATGTCCTGCCCATCGCAGTCTACGAGACTTAACTGCACTTGTTATTTCTGGCTTCTTATACATTATGTAGCTCATTAGTATGTAGTTTTCTCCATTCACCTGTTTGTTCAACTCTTACTGACCCAAAATTTTTCCTAAGAACTTTATTCTCAAATACTGTCATCTCCTTTCCTCCCTTAAAGTAAGAGTCCATTTTTCGCATCCATATATTATAACTGCTAGAATGAATTTTTATTAAAAAAATTTATTAAAATTTATATATGGCCTACGTTATGGTATAAAACCTAAAATTCTGAAATAGGAGTCTTTGATGAAAAATTTCATTTTACACCCAGATTTTAATTTCTTTGTTAACGATTAATGAATATTTTAAAATACGCAACTAAGTATTTTGCTAGTTTCATTTCGGTGAAACCTTGGGGTTATAACTAATGCCTATGGAGGAAAAGGTGTTGTGAAAAGAGCAACCATTGAAACTAAATGTAAATAAATAGAACTAAAGTGAAACAAATTGTTTTATTAAAATATTTTAGTATTCAATTTTTAATTATGCACAATTTTTAAAATATTACAACTACGGAAAATATTTATTATAATTATCATTCATACTTAATCATAAACATAAATCTATCGCTAAAACAAAGTAAGCTTTGGAACAGCTCAATTTACAAACAGCAATTAATATAATAAAATCATAATTTTTAATTTTACCATTTTTTTAAAATAATTTATAAGATCACAAAATGTTAAATTTAAATTAAATAATTATTACATTTTATTAATAAGACAAATATGAGATAAGAAAATAATATATTAATAATGAAAAATTGTTAAAGATTAATTAAAATAATAAAATCATAATTTTTAATTTTCTTTTATAAAAATAAAAATAATAAGTTCACATAATGTTAAGTTTATATATATACAATCATTCATAAATGTGTTAATATAATAATAAAGAAGTAATTAAAATTTGTTTATAGATACATTTTTAATTTTAATATAACTAACAAAAAAGTTCACTTTAAACTGACTTTATTTGTGCGTTGTCCCAATGTTTGGGGCCAAAAATGAAACTGAATATTATTGTTTTAACAAATCAATTTAAATCATGTAGGTAACATTTTAATTAAATGACTCCAAAAAGTGTAGGCATGTTCATTTTTTAACGATTATTTTTCCAGTCAAGAGATTGAATTCGTGATGACGGATTTTCATCAGTGAACAGATTGAAGTCGTGATGACGGATTTTCGATATCCTGAATCAACTTACAAGTATGTATACTTGTACGGATCATCAGAGATAAAGGGGTATCCCCACTTTGCAGGAGATTTTCGATTTTGAGAGGAATGAAGTTCCTGTAACCGAAACCATTGTTGATCTTAAGATCATTAAATGTGCAAACAGTTTCAGTTTCTTTTTCAATTACGCGAGAATTTATATTTTTATATTCCAGTGTGTATTTATAATTGCTACAAAAAGTTTTGGGTCCTAAGTGGGCAACAAAACAGATAAAGTCAGTTGTATTGTATATGACATATTGCACAAAGTATGCATCGCACATAACAATCACTAATGCCCATTTTTTAAAATTTTTGTATTTAAAGTCATTAAGGGGGAATATAAAATGTTCAGAGTCGTTTACGTTCACATTATTAATATTATGAACGTGTTTTACATGTCGAAGAAAGACATTTTTGTTTAATAAGGATGGACAGTAGTCTTCATATATATTAGGGCACTGTAATTCAAAATTTAGACAAACGTTTACATGTGCGTCTAATATTTGAAGACTACTTTTCATATTACATTTGTAAGGGCAAATGAACTCTTTTTTTAAGATAATTCGTTCCATATTTATGTTTCTTCTGGAAGTGAGATTTCCTTCGCATTGGTTGCTGCATTTGTAGCATCTGTTACAGGTCACATGCCCATTCTCGTCGTAAAATAGCGGGGGGTATTTTAGATGTTTACAGACAAAACACCAAAATTCACTTCCTTTTGTGTCCAGTTGGAACAATTTTCCTAGGTGTTCCATTTTCTCTGAATCCTGAAAAAAAAAAATGCAGTTAGTGTATATCTTTTAAATTTGGAGGAATTTAAATGTTGTAATAGCTTTAATATTAAAAGTGATAAATGTTAAAATAAATGTTTCATATGAAAGGGATAAAATGCTCATATAGATAAAATTAAATGAATAGTTTAAGCAAATTATAATATCATAAAACAAATCATTGTATTTTAAAAGAGAATTATTTTAAAGTTCGTATAAAAAAAGATACATTTATTTCAATATTAATAGACAAAAGTTTGAGAGAAATATTTAAACGTTATTTTGAAAAGTGGAAGCTAAGTTAGTTAATATAGGGAACTCCAGAACGAATAATTTCACGTTCCTTTCCAAATCTTGAAAATATTATTTCAATTGCAGAAAGTAAAGAGATTGGGGATATAATAAATACTCTGGCCGGTATGGGTTGTGCTTGGGATCATGCTGGTGGGAGGAGAAAACAGCCAGGTTGAGAAAACCAGCAACAACTGCTGTAGGACCCGACTTGCTCACAACGAATCAGCCCTCTACTAGCTGGAGGGTAACCTTTGCGATAACCACAAGCATCTGAATGTGAGCCCAGTAGTCGGTTGGCTGGCCAAAGGAATTTCTAGGCCTGTCGCACCATAAAAATTTACAAAGTGGATTACGACGGGTTTGATGACTGAACAAAGTTAATGTTCTAATGTCCCGCGCCGCAGCCGAGTGGTTAAGGCAAGAAGCCTTGGCGCAGAGCTACGGGACTTGCATTGGTTCATGTCCGCATGCAGGAAGAAATTTTCTCATGTAATTTCGGCCAGTATGGGACCGGTTCCCATCCAGCATCGTAAAGAAGTTATGTAGTTACAATAAGTAGCGACTCCAGGTTAAGAATACCGGCTATAAAGGCTAGGGAACCCGACATGCTGACCACATGTCATCTTTACGGTTTAATGTCTGAATATTTAATCGAAATTAGTTTTGATCTGAGGGATTACTACACAGATAGCCCTACCATCTATGGCATTACCAACTTTTCCGATAAATTACCAAATGTGCCATGAAACGTGAATGTACACCCTTAGACAAAAAAAAAAAAGAGTCATCTCTTGATTCTATCAACCGATCGGGGAACTTCGTGAGCACTCGCAGAAGCCTTATCCACATTAACACGTTTTCAGTAATTGTACTGTGTTGTTTGCTAGTTAACGCAGTGCACACTCAAGTAACATAAAAGACAGAGCGTGCCTTTGTGTGTTTCCGTGGTCGAGCGGTTTAACACAAAACATCTGCGTTCGTAAACTGACGGGTTCGATTCCCATTGCACTTTCTTTTTTTTTTACTGAATGTTAGGATAGCATTTCGCCTATAATATAGTTTCATATTTAATTTGATATTTGAGTTTTATGGCTTTAATGCACACACAAAACACATAAATGAAAAGCTTCTAATAATTAAATGAAGAAAGGAAATAATATCCTCTAAAATGAAAAACTTTAACAGAACCAAAATCAATATCGGGTGTATGAATCCTCAGCATCTATTGCCGCCCTCAATCTGCGGGAAATTATTGCAATCAAATTTCTACAGGCACGTGGACGATCGGCTAGAGCATCCCAGCCGTCTTGGATTTGTGCCCATAAGTCATCTTTCGTTTTTCGTGCATCTGCAGGCCAATTAGAGTTCATCTCTATTTTCAATCTTAGCCCATACATTTTCGATTCGATTCAACCTGGTGAACAGCGAAATTTGATTTGCCTTCTCCTTTAACAATGAAATCAAATTTAGCGGCCACAGTTTCAACAATGTCGATAATACAATGTAAATTATACACAGAGAAACAACA
Organism: Diploptera punctata; assembly: GCA_030220185.1. Taxonomy (NCBI): domain Eukaryota; kingdom Metazoa; phylum Arthropoda; class Insecta; order Blattodea; family Blaberidae; genus Diploptera; species Diploptera punctata. The sequence continues at coordinate 48,944 of JASPKZ010009193.1, forward strand.
GACACGAAATTAACATTTTACAAGAAATCGAAATTATCAAGAAGGTCAAGAATACAAACATTCTCAACGAAAATGTGCCTAATAAGCAAAACCCTCTATTAGACATACAGTTACTTCAATAATACTACTACAACTCCAAAAGATGAAGCATGCATCGAAAGGCCTAGAGTGAAATCAACGAAAATTAGATAGTTGAGGAAGACGGTAGTATACAAGGTAAAAATAAATAATAGTTTAAACAAACTATAACCGAACTAAAAAACGAAAAATAATTTTATTTTTCAAAACGCTTGGGATAAAATTAAAGTGTTCAACAAAAAAATAATCTCTAACACATCTAGAATAAAACTAGAGTTATCTACAAAAAAATAATTTTAATATCAAAAGCGTGGGGTGCTCTATATCAATTAATACTTATATTTGATAATAAACAGATATTGGCAAAAGTAAAGTCTCTAAGAAGAAAACGTAAAAACCATAAAAAGCACCCAACGCTTTTGATGGTAAAATTATTTTTTTTTGCAGATAACTCTAGTTTTATTCTAGATGTGTCAGAGATGATTTTTTTGTTGGCCACTTTAATTTTTTCCCCAAGCGTGTTGGAGATTAAAATTATTTTTTTTATTGTTTTGTTCGGTTTTCTAATGAAGCTTGTTTTAGTTTTTTAAACTATTATTTATTTTTTTATTTGTTAGTTTGAATATCTAATAAAGCGTGTTGTTTCAGTTTTTAAACTATTATTTATTCTTTTAATTTTGAGTTTAATTGATTGTCATAAACCGGAATCACATGAAAATTTAATTGATTAATACTTTTCTAAAAAAACCTCCGGCCCGGATTTGAACCAGCGATCTATTGAGTGCTGAAATTATATACCACTACAGTCCACCGCTCTACTAACTGAGCTCTTACAACGATTGACTAAAAAGTCGATAAGTCCGCATCCTATTACACAGGTTTTTTTTTTTTATTTTACGACGATTCTGGCCAGGATTTTAGAAAATGCTATGAACTTATTGTATTATCATGGGTCCTTTACAAGTATACAAAGTTTCAAGTCGATCCAATGTTTTTAAGTGGATGAAAATCGTGTTCAAAGATTTCGTTACATAGACACAGGTTCGTTACATAGACAGATACAGGTTAAGCTAATATAAAGCGTGTAAAAGTATATAATTTAACATTGTTATAACCTCAACGGCATAAAAAAAATTATAAAAAGTATAGATTAATTCAAATGTCGAAATAAAATGTATTTAATTCGTAAAACGTTTTAATACAAATGTCACGAAAAAAAACTGCGTAATTGAAGACGCGAATCTGCGATCTTCATTAACAGAAACAGTGACCGCGTGCTTTACCGCTGAGCTATCGCGACACGCAGAAGAGTCTTCACTTCACGCCACATAACACAGTAAATCAGGGACTGCACAATTATGACTAGTTTCCCAGTTTGAACTAAGCTTTGTGCCGAGTATGACTTAGAAGAAATGTGCGTTCAAGAGATGACTCATTTTTTTTGTTGAAGGGTGTACACTAACACATAACTTGTAACCTAACAAACTTAATCATTTACATATTTCAATAAAGTATCAAATAATTCGGTGTACACTAACTTATGCCTTCTTAATCTAAGAAAATGAAATAGCAGTGGAATTTCTTATTATGAAGGTTGGTCATACCGGACTGCCATCTGTTGATGAGTACGCGCATTACGGTTACATAGAACTCAGATGAAATAATTGAGATATTTTGCGTACATAAATAAACACTTAACAATTATTTTAAAATGTTTTAAGAATATCTAGAAAATGATAAAATAGTAGAAAGTGTTAATCCATCCATAGTAATTCTGCCCGAAGGCAGGTCCTTCACTGCAATCATAGCATTTTCATGCTCTGCTTGCAGCTTTACTAGGGAATTGTGTAGGTGTGGTAGCTTCCCGTTGCTTTCCACACCGGTGAAGGATGATGATGATAATGATAATGGTAAGGATGACAATGATAAGGATGATGGCCATATGATTTCGGGGACCGTTTGGACCTTAAACTTTTCCTGACATTTGTCTTACAGGTGAGGAAAAACCCCGATAAAACCTCACCCAGAAAAACTGCCCCGACCGGGGATCGAACCGGGCCCGCTGCGTGACAAGGCAGCACGCTACCTCGAGACCACAGCGGTAGACAAAGTGTTAATAGAAGTGGAAAATTAAATATTGCATGTGTCATAAGAATATTGCATGGTGTACCGTAGCGGATCTGATTCTTCCATAACACAACTGATCTATGGCACTGACTTGACAACACCGCTTTGTATTGTAAACCATGTGGAGCGGTCCTGCCAAAAATCGGGTATTACACCAACAAGTTAACTTCGCACGGGGGAGGGGAAGAGTTTTAGCCTAGTGTCGCCGATCTACTGAATCTGTGGAAGGGATGTAGGGGAAGACTGTACACCCGATCACGTACTGAAATATTTCAACTTCAAATGTGGAGGAGAATCTCTAAACACGTGTGAAAGATCTAACAAGGTTGTCATAATTAGTCATTTAAGCACGGAACGCTCAAGCGGTCGGATCATTCAAAATTACAGTATTTGTCGTCTCTCCGTTACCTGCCTGACAATAAATCACAAGTTTCAACATGCAATGAGATGGGCAAGGGAGGGACAGCTCATTCCTAGACGTAACCCCAAAAGTAAGAGGGTAGTCAACTTAGTCATTCTGCCACTGATAGCGCGGAACGACTGATCATTAAAAAACATAGTATTTGTCAACAATCTTCCGGCCAATCACACAACATAATGCAAAGGACAGGAAGTGGCAACATAGCAAGGAAAAGAAAGTTTGTTAGTTAACATATTTTCCACCTGCACAAAACACTTAGAGTAATCGGTGTGGTCACGCCGGAAATTATAACGGTTAGACTGTAGGGATTTTCCCTTCCATAGAGAAATAGTTTGGCGATACTATGTGCTAATATACTTTCCCTCTAGCCATGCAGACTTAACATGGGCGGGTAGTAAGCTAACGGATCCATGACATAATTATTTTCCTTTGGGAAACAATAGGTGAATTATCACTACTAGCTAACGTAGGGATTTATACAATAGCGGGGCACTAGAGATATTAACGCGGGAATTAGATAAATCGCCCTTGGATATAGTCGCTTTACAGGAAGTTAGGTGGCCAGGAGAAGGTAGTCAGGAATCAGGAAGCTTTGCATTATACTACGGGGGTGCAGAAAGACCTGCATTTGGAACTTTTTTAGTCAGAAGGAGGATCCTATCCGCTATCCGAGATATTAAGTTTGTTAGTGATAGGATATCATACATAATTCTAAAGGGTAAATAACATGATTTTATAATTGCAAATGTACATGCCCCCACAGAAGATAAAGATGACAAGATCAAGGATGAGTTCTATGAAGAATTGGAATGCTTATTTGATAGCCTTTCACGATATCATATGAAATTTGTCTTAGGAGATTTTAATGCAAAAGTGGGGCGGGAAGATATATTCAAACCAACAATAGGCAAATTCAATCTTCATGAAGATAGTAACGACAATGGGGCTAGATTAGTCACCTTCGCCACATCAAAGAATCTCATTGTTAAGAGCACAACATTGCAGCATAAGGATATTCATAAATATACCTGGACGTCCCCATATGGAGAAACTCGGAACCAGATAGATCATGTATTAGTGGATAAACGCTGGCACAGTAACATCATCGATGTTAGATCAGTTAGAGGGACAGATTGCAATTCGGATCATCATCTGGTCAGAGTGAAAATCAGACAACGGCTATCGCTTATGAGAGGAACAAACGCTAAAGATGATTCTGTAAAATTTGAATTAAAAAACTTGAAATATGATGAAATACAGCAAGAATACCAAATCAAAATTGCTAATAGATTTGAAGTACTGGAATCTTCAGATGAAAATGTGGAAAACGATGAAGAAACTGATATAAATAAAGAATGGGAGGCTATAAGAGAGACTACTAAATTGTCAGCATCAGAAAGCATTGGTTGTTTAAAAAAGAGTCAAAACAAGAAATGGTTTGATGAGGAATGTGCCGACATTGTAAAGAAAAGAAAGCTAGCAAATGAAATGGTTACACGAGTCAAATGAGGTAAATTTAGAGCAATTGGGTAGTATCAGACGGGAAACCACCAGACTACTAAAGAGTAAACAGAGGGAATATCTGAGACAGAAGATTAATGAGCGGTTAAGGTAGGAAGCCTTAGCGCAGAGCTACGGGACTTGCGCTGGTTCGTATCTCCATGGGGGAAGAAATTTTCTTATGGTATTTCGGCCAGTATGGGACCGGTGCCCACCCAGCATCTTGAGGCAATTAGGTAGCTATAATAAGTAGCGGCTCCAGGTTGAGGAACCAGCTATAACGGCTGGGGGACATGCTAACCACATGTCACCCCTACACTGGCTGTTGATCATCTACCTCTGTGATTGACACATGTGGATGTGAAGGGCCAGCAGCCGGCTGGTAAAAGGGCAACCGCTGAAAAGTGGAAAGACCCTCAATCGGAAATGAACACAAAAAATAGGAACATTAGAAAATTATATCAGGGAATTAGTGTAGAGAAGAAAGGATTTCAGGCTAGAACAAACATAATTCGGAATGAAAATGGGGATATGATTGCAGATTCCAGGATTATATTAAATAGGTGGAAAAGTTACTTTAAGCAGCTATTAAATGTACATAAAGAACAGGACATTGAGGAGGATAATTTACAGACAGCAGAAATGCTAGTCACAGAACCAAATGCATTAGAGGTTGAAATGGCGATTGAAAAATTGAAGATGTATAAAGCATCAGGTTCAGATGAGATCCCAGCAGAACTGATAAAATCAGGGGGAGAAAAATTGATGGACAAGATACACTGGTTGCTTAGTATGATTTGGAAAAAAGTAGCTCTTCCAGATGAATGGAAGGAATCAATTATCGTACCAATTGATAAGAAAGGAGATAAAACTGATTGCAACAACTACAGGGGCATCTCATTACTTTCAACTTCGTACAAAATTCTAACAAATATATTAGTAACCAGACTTACTCCCTATATTGATGACATTCTAGGAGATCATCAATGTGCATTTAGAAGAAGCAGGTCTACAAGAGATCAGATTTTTAGTATAAGACAAATCTTAGAAAAGAAATGGGAATATAATGGTACTGTACATCAACTATATGTAACTTCAAAAAAGCATATGATTCAATTAAGAGGGAGAAGTTATGTAGTATCCTGCTGGAGTTTGGAATTCCTAAAAAGTTAGTTAGACTTATACGAATGTGTCTAAATGGCACAAAGGGTAGGGTGCGTGTAGGCAAACAATTTTCGGACACTTTTGAAATCCAGAATGGGTTGAAGCAAGGAGATGCACTATCTCCTCTACTATTTAATTTTGTACTAGAGCATGCCATTAAATCTTTAGAGAATGAGGAAGGCTTACAACTCAATGGTATTAATAAGCTGTTAGTTTATGCTGATGATATAGTATTATTGGCCGATAGCGAGGAGATACTAAATGACAACACGCACACACTGTTGAGTAACACTAAGAAATTAGGACTGGAAGTAAATATCAATAAAACTAAATATATGGTCACACGTAGAAATTCACTATATAATGGAAATGGACAGCTAATGACAAATGAGGGAAATTTTTTGAGGAAGTGGCTGAATTGAAATACCTAGGAACAATAATCACAAATAGGAATGAGATGCTCAATGAAATTAAACATAGGCTCAATTCTGGAAATGCGTGTTATTATGCATTGCAGAGACTCTTGATGTCCCAACTCCTTTCAAAAAACGTTAAGCTGAAAATACTCGTATATAAAACTATTATTCTACCAGTTATATTATATGGATGCGAAACATGGACTCTTACTTTAAGGGATGAAAGGAGATTACAAGTATTTGAGAATAAAGTACTTAGGAATATTTTTGGACCAATGAGAGATGAACAAACAGGTGAATGGAGAAGACTGCACAACAGTGAACTACATGGTTTTTATAGGAAGCCAGATATAATAAGAACAGTTAAGTCTCGTAGACTGCGATGGGCAGGACATGTTGCACGTATGGGGAATGAAAGACTTGCATGGAAGCTTCTTGTAGGAAAGCCAGAGGGAAAACGCCCAGTTGGTAGACCAAGAATGAGGTGGGAGAATAACATTAACTATGATTTGAAGGAAGTAGATTATACAGGGAATGATTGGAAAGCATTAGCTCGGGATAGGGATGTGTGGAGAGCTTATGTCCGTGCGGCCATGAACCTACGGGTTCCATAGTGCCAGTGAGTAAGTAAGTAAACGTAAAAATATCGACTCATTCGTTATTATTGAATAGTCATTTCTGATGTGAATTTGCACTTACAAGTGATTCTTAGTTAAGCTAAATGTACGTATAACTGACTGCAAAATTATCGCGTGTATAACATGCCAGGCTGAACAATGATAAGAACAACTGACATAGCGTTTTCTTTCAGTTCTATACTAGAAGTTGGAATGTATAGGCTATAAAACGACAAATAAGGAATGGTACCCACCCGCCTGTTTACAGTGCGCCAAGTGTAAGAATGAACTTATAAATCATATTTAAGAACAATAAAATCAAAATAAAATGGGACAATTATCAGGTGTATATAAGTCAGAGTGTTGCACATCCGACAATGTCTATATATATATGACAAACTGGAGGACCTTTCATTTCTCGTATAAAAGAACAAATGAGAGCATATTACATAAATGTAGATTACTTCTAAATACGTCTTATTTTAATATAATTGAATTTAATTATTAAGTGAAAATGCTTAAATGATTTTATGGGCTGCTAACCATCTACTTTCATAACATCATTGTATTATCGATACTAGTAAAATTCATGGTAAGTTTACGTTGAGGTATTTGTTCATAGTAATATAATATACGGTTAAAAACTATAAATTATTTACCTTGTAAGTCCGTCTCCTCAACTTAACCCGTTTTAAAAATATGTAGGGCTTTCGGGTCTAGTCCCATCATCAGCAGAGTGCATTAGGTTCGTTGGTCAACAATTACGGACCTAAAATCCCTATTTTGGCGCTTAAATGGCCCACGCTGCCTAAACCATAACAAATGCACTAAATTAATGTACACAGAATTGAATATCTCCTAAACCTCTACAAGAAAGTCCGCGACAGCATACGTTTATCTTTTACGGATAACTCACAATAACCATTTTTGTCTTTCATTGATGCCAAGAAAATCGAAACAAGTAGATTTCGGGGCAAGCAAAGCAGTAGCACGGATAACTCAAAATAATGAATTTTGTCTTTCAGCTCATTTACGCCAAAATACATCGGGATATGTAGATTCCCGGGCAATGCCGGGTAATCAGCACGGGGTACTAAAAATAATAACTAACTATCTAACTCACTGGTACTATCGAACCCGTAGGTTCATGTCCGCGCGGACATAAGCTCTCCATAATTCCTTATCCTGAGCTAATGGTTTCCAATCATTCCCTGTATAAACTACTTCCCTCAAATCATAGTTAATGTAATTCTCCCACCTCATTCTTGGTCTACCAACTGGGAGTTATCCCTCTGGCTTTCTTACATGAAGCTTCCATGAATGTCTTTCATTCCCCATACGTGCAACATGTCCTGCCCATCGCAGTCTACGAGACTTAACTGTTCTTATTACATCTGGCTTCCTATAAAGACCATGTAGTTCACTGTCATGGAGTCTTTTCCATTCACCTGTTTGTTCATCTCTCTTTGGTCCAAAAATTTTCCTAAGAACTTTATTCTCAAATACTCGTAATCTCCTTACCTCCCTTAAAGTAAGAGTCCATGTTTCGCATCCATATAATATAACTGGTAGGATAATATTTTTATATACTCTCAGTTTAATGTTTTTTGAAAGGAGTTGGGACATCAAGAGTCTTTGAAAAGCATAATAGCCCGCATTACCAAGAATTGAGCCTATGTTTAATTTATTTGTGTATCTCAATCCTATTTGTGATTATTGTTTCTAGGTATTTGAATTCAGCCAACTCCTCAAAATTTCCCTCATTTGTCATCAGCACGCAATGAAAAAAATTGTAACGAAATAGTTTGTTTAATAACACCGTTCTGCATGGATTTTTTAAATAAATTAGCGTTTCTGAATCACAATTGCACACCGATTTCAAAAATGAAATCCGTTTTCGCGTACCACGTCAGAATTTTTTACAGTTTAAAATTTTATGTTTTGAATATTTTTCGTAATGTGTGCGTACTGCAGTAATATTAAAGTGTGCTTATCGTTTGTCAGAAAGGTCCAACAGATTATAATTTCAATTTTATTACTTAAAATGTGATAATATAACTGTTATTATGTTTATATTTCACATTATGTTTATATTCATTAAAATCTAGTAACTATATCCACCCCAGGTTCGTACAAAAAAATTGTCTTCCCCTTATCCTTTACACTGCTACGAACGGTTGCACGTATGGGGAATGAAAGACTTGCATGGAAGCTTCTTGTAGGAAAGCCAGAGGGAAAACGCCCAGTTGGTAGACTGAGAGTATATAAAAATATTATCCTACCAGTTATATTATATGGATGCGAAACATGGACTCTTACTTTAAGGGAGGTAAGGAGATTACGAGTATTTGAGAATAAAGTTCTTAGGAAAATTTTTGGACCAAAGAGAGATGAACAAACAGGTGAATGGAAAAGACTCCATGACAGTGAACTACATGGTCTTTATAGGAAGCCAGATGTAATAAGAACAGTTAAGTCTCGTAGACTGCGATGGGCAGGACATGTTGCACGTATGGGGAATGAAAGACATTCATGGAAGCTTCATGTAAGAAAGCCAGAGGGATAACTCCCAGTTGGTAGACCAAGAATGAGGTGGGAGAATTACATTAACTATGATTTGAGGGAAGTAGTTTATACAGGGAATGATTGGAAACCATTAGCTCAGGATAAGGAATTATGGAGAGCTTATGTCCGCGCGGACATGAACCTACGGGTTCGATAGTGCCAGTGAGTTAGTTAGTTAGTTATTATTATTTTTATCACCCCGTGCTGATTACCCGGCATTGCCCGGGAATCTACATATCCCGATGTATTTTGGCGTAAATGAGCTGAAAGACAAAATTCATTATTTTGAGTTATCCGTGCTACTGCTTTGCTTGCCCCGGAATCTACTTGTTTCGATTTTCTTGGCATCAATGAAAGACAAAAATGGTTATTGTGAGTTATCCGTAAAAGATAAACGTATGCTGTCGCGGACTTTCTTGTAGAGGTTTAGGAGATATTCAATTCTGTGTACATTAATTTAGTGCATTTGTTATGGTTTAGGCAGCGTGGGCCATTTAAGCGCCAAAATAGGGATTTAGGTCCGTAATTGTTGACCAACGAACCTAATGCACTCTGCTGATGATGGGACTAGACCCGAAAGCCCTACATATTTTTAAAACGGGTTAAGTTGAGGAGACGGACTTACAAGGTAAATAATTTTATAGTTTTTAACCGTATATTATATTACTATGAACAAATACCTCAACGTTAACTTTCCTTGAATTTTACTAGTATCGATAATACAATGATGTTATGAAAGTAGATGGTTAGCAGCCCATAAAATCATTTAAGCATTTTCACTTAATAATTAAATTCAATTATATTAAAATAAGACGTATTTAGAAGTAATCTACATTTATGTAATATGCTCTCATTTGTTCTTTTATACGAGAAATGAAAGGTCCTCCAGTTTGTCATATATATAGACATTGTCGGATGTGCAACACTCTGACTTATATACACCTGATAATTGTCCCATTTTATTTTGATTTTATTGTTCTTAAATATGATTTATAAGTTCATTCTTACACTTGGCGCACTGTAAACAGGCGGGTGGGTACCATTCCTTATTTGTCGTTTTATAGCCTATACATTCCAACTTCTAGTATAGATCTGAAAGAAAACGCTATGTCAGTTGTTCTTATCATTGTTCAGCCTGGCATGTTATACACGCGATAATTTTGCAGTCAGTTATACGTACATTTAGCTTAACTAAGAATCACTTGTAAGTGCAAATTCACATCAGAAATGACTATTCAATAATAACGAATGAGTCGATATTTTTACGTTTACTTACTTACTCACTGGCACTATGGAACCCGTAGGTTCATGGCCGCACGGACATAAGCTCTCCACACATCCCTATCCCGAGCTAATGCTTTCCAATCATTCCCTGTATAATCTACTTCCTTCAAATCATAGTTAATGTTATTCTCCCACCTCATTCTTGGTCTACCAACTGGGCGTTTTCCCTCTGGCTTTCCTACAAGAAGCTTCCATGCAAGTCTTTCATTCCCCATACGTGCAACCGTTCGTAGCAGTGTAAAGGATAAGGGGAAGACAATTTTTTTGTACGAACCTGGGGTGGATATAGTTACTAGATTTTAATGAATATAAACATAATGTGAAATATAAACATAATAACAGTTACATTATCACATTTTAAGTAATAAAATTGAAATTATAATCTGTTGGACCTTTCTGACAAACGATAAGCACACTTTAATATTACTGCAGTACGCACACATTACGAAAAATATTCAAAACATAAAATTTTAAACTGTAAAAAATTCTGACGTGGTACGCGAAAACGGATTTCATTTTTGAAATCGGTGTGCAATTGTGATTCAGAAACGCTAATTTATTTAAAAAATCCATGCAGAACGGTGGTTATTAAACAAACTATTTCGTTACAAAATTTTTTTTCATTGCGTGCTGATGACAAATGAGGGAAATTTTTGAGGAGTTGGCTGAATTCAAATACCTAGAAACAATAATCACAAATAGGATTGAGTAACACAAATAAATTAAACATAGGCTCAATTCTTGGTAATGCGGGCTATTATGCTTTTCAAAGACTCTGATGTCCCAACTCCTTTCAAAAAACATTAACTAGAGTATATAAAAATATTATCCTACCAGTTTATATTATATGGATGCGAAACATGGATTCTTACTTTAAAGGGAGGTAAGGAGATTACGAGTATTTGAGAATAAAGTTCTTAGGAAATTTTTGGACCAAAGAGAGATGAACAAACAGGTGAATGGAAAAGACTCCATGACAGTGAACTACATGGTCTTTATAGGAAGCCAGATGTAATAAGAACAGTTAAGTCTCGTAGACTGCGATGGGCAGGAACATGTTGCCACGTATGTGGAATGAAAGACATTCATGGAAGCTTCATGTAAGAAAGCCCAGAGGGATAACTCCCAGTTTGGTAGACCAAGAATGAGGTGGGAGAATTACATTACTATGATTTGAGGGAAGTAGTTTATACAGGGAATGATTGGAAAACCATTAGCTCAGGATAAGGAATTATGGAGAGCTTATTGTCCGCGCGGACATGAACCTACGGGTTCGATAGTACCAGTGAGTTAGATAGTTAGTTATTATTTTTTAGTACCCCCCGTGCTGATTAACCCGGCATTGCCCGGGAATCTACATACCCCGATGTATTTGGCGTAAATGAGCTGAAAGACAAATTCATTATTTTGAGTTATCCGTGCTACTGCTTTGCTTGCCCGGAATCTACTTGTTTCGATTTTCTTTGGCATCAATGAAAGACAAAATGGTTATTGTGAGTTATCCGTAAAAGATAAACGTATGCTGTCGCGGACTTTCTTGTAGAGGTTTAGGAGATATTCAATTCTGTGTACATTAATTTAGTGCATTTGTTATGGTTTAGGCAGCGTGGGCCATTTAAAAGCGCCAAAATAGGGATTTAGGTCCGTAATTGTTGACCAACGAACCTAATGCACTCTGCTGATGATGGGACTAGACCCGAAAGCCCTACATATTTTTAAAACGGGTTAAGTTGAGGAGACGGACTTACAAGGTAAATAATTTATAGTTTTTAACCGTATATTATATTACTATGAACAAATACCTCAACGTTAACTTACCGTGAATTTTACTAGTATCGATAATACAATGATGTTATGAAAGTAGATGGTTAGCAGCCCATAAAATCATTTAAGCATTTTCACTTAATAATTAAATTCAATTATATTAAAATAAGACGTAATTTAGAAGTAATCGACATTTATGTAATATGCTCTCATTTGTTCTTTTATACGAGAAATGAAAGGTCCTCCAGTTTGTTATATATATATATAAGACATTGCGGAGTGTGCAACACTCTGACTTATATACACACCTGATAATTGTCCCATTTTATTTTGATTTTATTGTTCTTAAATATGATTTATAAGTTCATTCTTACACTTGGCGCACTGTAAACAGGCGGGTGGGTACCATTCCTTATTTGTCGTTTATAGCCTATACATTCCAACTTCTAGTATAGAACTGAAAGAAAACGCTATGTCAGTTGTTCTTATCATTGTTCACGCCTGGCATGTTATACACGCGATAATTTTTTGCAGTCAGTTATACGTACATTTAGCTTAACTAAGAATCACTTGTAAGTGCAAATTCACATCAGAAATGACTATTCAATAATAAACGAATGAGTCGATATTTTTTTACGTTTTACTTACTACTCACTGTGCACTATGGAACCCGTAGGTTCATGGCCCGCACGGACATAAGCTCTCCACACATCCCTATCCCGAGCTAATGCTTTTCCAATCATTCCCTGTATAATCTACTTCCTTCAAAATCATAGTTAATGTTATTCTCCCACCTCATTCTTGGTCTACCAACTGGGCGTTTTCTTTCCTCTGGCTTTCCTACAAGAAGCTTCCATGCAAGTCTTTCATTCCCCATACGTGCAACCGTTCGTAGCAGTGTAAGGATAAGGGGAAGACAATTTTTTTGTACGAACCTGGGGTGGATATAGTTACTAGATTTTAATGAATATAAACATAAATGTGAAATATAAACATAATAACAGTTATATTATCACATTTTAGTAATAAAATTGAAATTATAATCTGTTGGACCTTTCTGGACAAACGATAAGCACCACTTTAATATTACTGCAGTAACGCACACATTACGAAAAATATTCAAAAACATAAAATTTTAAACTGTAAAAAAATCTGACGAGTGGTACGCGAAAAAACGGATTTCATTTTTGAAATCGGTGTGCAATTGTGATTCCAGAAACGCTAATTTATTTAAAAAATCATGCAAAACGGTGTTATTAAACAAACTATTTCGTTACAATTTTTTTCATTGCGGGCTGATGACAAATGAGGGAAATTTTGAGGAGTTTGGCTGAATTCAAATACCTAGAAACATAATATCACAAATAGGATTGAGATACACAAATAAATTAAACATAGGCTCAATTCTTGGTAATGCGGGCTATTATGCTTTTCAAAGACTCTTGATGTTCCCAACTCCTTTCAAAAAACATAAACTGAGAGTATATAAAAATATTATCCTACCTACTCAGTTATATTATATGGATGCGAACATGGACTCTTACTTTAAGGGAGGTAAGGAGATTACGAGTATTTGAGAATAAAGTTCTTAGGAAAATTTTGGACCAAAGAGAGATGAACAAACAGGTGATGGAAAGACCTCCATGACAGTGAACTACATGGTCTTTATTAGGAAGCCAGATGTAATAAGAACAGTTAAGTCTCGTAGACTGCGATGGGCAGGACATGTTGCACGTATGGGGAATGAAAGACATTCATGGAAGCTTCATGTAAGAAAGCCAGAGGGATAACTCCCAGTTGGTAGACCAAGAATGAGGTGGGAGAAATTACATTACTATGATTTGAGGGAAGTATTTATACAGGGAAATGATTGGAAACCATTAGCTCAGGATAAGGAATTATGGAGAGCTTATGTCCCGCGCGAACATGAACCTACGGGTTCGATAGTACCAGTGAGTTAGATGTTAGTTATTATTTTTAGTACCCCCCCCGTGCTGATTACCCGGCATTGCCCGGGATCTACATTATCCCGATGTATTTTGGCGTAAATGAGCTGAAAGAACAAAATTCATTTATTTTGAGTTTATACCGTGCTACTACTTTTGCTGCCCCGGAATCTACTTGTTTCGATTTTCCTTGGCATCAATGAAAGACAAAAATGGTTTATTGTGAGTTATCCGTAAAAGATAAACGTATGCTGTCCCGCGGACTTTCTTGTAGAGGTTTAGGAGATATTCATTCTGTGTACATTATTTAGTGCATTTGTTATGGTTTAGGCAGCGTGGGCCCATTTAAAAAGCGGCCAAAATAGGGATTTTAGGTCCGTAATTGTTGACCAACGAACCTAATGCACTCTGCTGATGATGGGACTAGAACCCGAAAGCCCCTACATATTTTTAAAACGGGTTAAGTTGAGGAGACGGACTTACAAGGTAAATAATTTATAGTTTTTAACCGTATTTATATTACTATGACAAATACCTCAACGTAAACTTTCCCTTGAATTTTACACTAGTATCGATAATACAATGATGTTATGAAAGTAGATGGTTAGCAGCCCATAAAATCATTTAAGCATTGTCACTTAATAATTAAATTCAATTATATTAAAATAAGACGTATTTAGAAGTAATCTACATTTATGTAATATGCTCTCATTTGTTCTTTTATACGAGAATGAAAGGTCCTCCAGTTTGTCATATATATAGACATTGGTCGGATTGTGCAACACTCTGACTTATATACACCTGATAATTGTCCCAATTTTATTTTTGATTTTATTGTTCTTAATATGAATTATAAGTTCATTCTACACTTGGCGCACTGTAAACAGGCGGGTGGGTTACCATTCCTTATTTGTCTTTATAGCCTATACATTCCAACTTCTAGTAAGGATCTGAAAGAAAAACCTATGTCAGTTGATTCTTATCATTGTTCAGCCTGGCATGTTATACACGCGATATATTTGCAGTCAGGTTATACGACATTTAGCTTAACTAAGAATCACTTGTAAGTGAAAATTCACATCAGAAATGACTATTCAATATAACGAATGAGTCGATATTTTTACGTTTACTTACTTACTCACTGGCACTATGGACACCGTAGGTTCATGGCCGCACGGACATAACGCTCTCCACAATCCCTATCCCCGAGCTAATGCTTTCCAATCATTCCCTGTATAATCTCTTCCTTCAAATCATAGTTAATGTTATTCTCCCACCTCATTCTTGGTCTACCAACTGGGCGCTTTTCCCTCTGGCTTCCTACAAGAAGCTTCCATGCAATCTTTCATTCCCCCAATACGTGCAACCGGTCGTAGCCCAGTGTAAAGGATAAGGGGAAGACAATTTTTTTGTACGAACCTGGGGTGATATAGTTACTAGATTTTAATGAATATAAAAATATGTGAAATATAAACAAAAATAACAGTTACATTATCACATTTTAAGTAATAAATTGAAATTATAATCTGTTGGACCTTTCTGACAAAAGAGAAGCACACTTAATATTACTGCAGTACGCACACATTACGAAAAAATATTCAAAACAAAAATTTTAAACTGAAAAAATTCTGACGTGGTACGCGAAAACGGATTCATTTTTGAAATCGGTCGTGGCAATTGTGATTCAGAAACGCTACTTATATTTAAAAAATACATGCAGAACGGTGTTATTAAACAAACTATTAGTTACAAAATTTTTCATTGCGTGCTGATGACAAATGAGGGAAACTTTTGAGGAGTTGGCTGAATTCAAATACCTAGAAACAATAATCACAAATAGGATGAGAAACAAACAAATAAATTAAACATAGGCTCAATTCTTGGTAATGCGGGCTATTATGCTTTTCAAAGACTCTTGATGTCCCAACTCCTTTCAAAAAACATTAAACTGAGAGTATATAAAATATTATCCTACCAGTTATATTATATGGATGCGAAACATGGACTCTTACTTTAAGGGAGGTAAGGAGATTACGAGTATTTGAGAATAAAGTTCTTAGGAAAATTTTGGACCAAAGAGAGATGAACAAACAGTGAATGGAAAAGACTCCATGACAGTGAACTACAGGGTCTCTATAGGAAGCCAGATGTAATAAGAACAGTTAAGTCTCGTAGACTGCGATGGGCAGGACATGTTGCACGTATGGGGAATGAAAGACATTCATGGAAGCTTCATGTAAGAAAGCCAGAGGGATAACTCCCAGTTGGTAGACCAAGAATGAGGTGGGAGAATTACAATACTATGAATTGAGGGAAGTAGTTTATACAGGGAATGATTGGAAACCATTAGCTCAGGATAAGGAATTAAGGAGAGCTTATGCCGCGCGGACTGACCTACGGGTTCGATAGTACCAGTGAGTTAGATAGTTAGTTATTATTTTTAGTACCCCGTGCTGATTACCCGGCATTGCCCGGGAATCTACATACCCCATGTATTTGGCCGTAAATGAGCTGAAATACAAAATTCATTATTTTGAGTTATCCGTGACTACTGCTTGCTTGCCCGGAATCTACTTGTTTCGATTTTCTTGCATCAATGAAAGACAAAAATGGTTATTGTGAGTTATCCGTAAAAGATAAACGTATGCTGTTCGCGGACTTTCTTGTAGAGGTTTAGGAGATATCAATCTGTGTACATTAATTTAGTGCATTTGTTATGGTTTTAGGCAGCGTGGGCCATTTAAAAGCGCCAAAATGGGATTTTAGGTCCGTAATTGTTGACCAACGAACCTACTGCACTCTGCTGATGATGGGACTAGACCCCGAAAAGCCCTACATATTTTTAAAACGGGTTAAGTGAAAGGAGACGGACTTACAAGGTAAAAATTTATAGTTTTTTAAACCGTATATTATATTACTATGAACAAATACCCAACGTTAACTACCGGAATTTTACTAGTATCGATAATACAATGATGTTATGAAAGTAGATGGTTAGCACCCATAAAATCATTTAAAGCATTTTCACTTAATAATTAAATTCAATTATATTAAAATAAGACGTATTAGAAGTAATCTACATTTATGTAATATGCTCTCATTTGTTCTTTTATACGAGAAATGAAAAGTCCTCCAGTTTTGTCATATATATATATATACAGTCGGATGTGCAACACTCTGACTTATATACACCTGATAATTGTACCATTTTATTTTGATTTTTGTCCTTACAATGATTTAAAGTTCTTAAATAGGATTTATAAGTTCATTATACACTTGGCGCACTGGAACAGGAGGTGGGTACCATCCTTATTTTACGTTTATAGCCTATCATTCCAACTTCAGTATAGAACGAAGAAAAACGCTATGTAAGTTGTTATTATCATTGTAGCCTGCATGTTTAACGCGATATTTGCAGTCAGTTATACGTACATTGAGCTTACTAAGAACACTGTAAGTGAAATTCACATCAAAATGACTATTCATAATAACCGAATGAGTCGATATTTTTACGTTTATACTTAATCACTGCCTATGAAACCGTGGTCATGGCAGCACGGAAATAAGTCTCCAAACATCCCTATCCCGAGCTAATGCTTTCACAATCATGCACTGTATAATCTACTCCTTCAATCATAGTTAATTTATTCCCCTCATTCTGGTCTACCAAATGGGAGTTTTCCATATGGCTTGCCTACAAGAAGCTTCCATGCAAGTCTTGCATCCCCTACGTGCAACCATTGTAGCAGTGTAAAGGAAAGGGGAGACATTTTTTGTACGAACCTGGGGTGGATATAGTTCTAGTTTTAATGATATAAACAAATGTGAAATTAAAACAAAATAACAGTTATATTATAACATTTAAAGTAATAAATTGAAATTATAATCGTTGACCTTTGCAACGATAGCACCGTAAATATTATTGCAGTACGCACCATTACGAAAAATATCAAAAACAAAAAATTTAAACTGTAAAATTCTGAAGTGGTAACGCGAAAACGGATTTCATTTTTGAAATCGTGTGAAGTGTGTCGAACGCTAATTTATTTAAAAATCCATGCAGAACGGGTTATAAACAAACTATTTCGTTAAAATTTTTTTCATTGCGTGCTGATGACAAATGAGGGAAATTTTGAGGAGTGCTGAAATCAAATACCTAAAACAATAATCACAAATAGGATGAGATACACAAAAAATAAACATAGGCTCATTCTTGGTGGCGGCTATTATGCTTTTCAAAGCTATGATGTCCCAACTCCTTTCAAAAAACATTAAACTAGAGTATATAAAAATAATCCTACCAGTTATTTATAGGATGCGAAACACGGACTCTTACTTTAGGGAGGTAGGAGATTACGAGTCTTGAGAATAGTTCTTATAGGAAAATTTTTGGACCAAAGAGAGATGAACAAACATGGTGTGAAATGGAAAAGACTCCATGACAGTGAACTACATGGTCTTATAGGCAGCCAGATGTAATAGACATTAAGCTCGTAGACTGTGAGGGGCATGGATCTGTTGCACTTATGGGGAATGAAAGACTTCATGGAGACTTCCATGTAAGAAGCCCGAGGGATAACTCCCCCGTTGGTAAGACCAAGAATGAGTGGGAGAATTACATTACCAACATTAACTATGATTTGAGGGAAGTAGTTTATAAGCAGGGAATGATGGAATCCTTAGGCTCAGGAATAATGAATTATGGAGAGCTTATGTCCGCGCGGACATAACCTACGGGTTCGTAGTACAGTTGGTTAGATAGTTATTATTATTTTTAGTACCCCCGTGCTGATTACCCGGCATGCCCGGGACTCTACATATCCGCGATGTATTTGGCGTAAATGAGCTGAAACGACAAAATTCATTATTTTGAGTTTTCCGTGCTACTGCTTTGCGTGCCCCGGAAGCCTACTTGTTTTCGATTTCCTTGGCATCAATGAAAGACAAAACTGGTTTTATTGTGAGTTATCCGTAAAAGATAACGTATGCTTTCGTCGGATCTTTCTTGTAGAGTTTAGAGATATTCATTCTTGTGGTACATTATTTATTCATTTGTTTATGGTTTATGGCAGCGTGGGCCATTTAAGCTCCAAATAGGGATTTTAGGTCCGTAATTGTTTAACCCAACGAACCCTAATGCACTCTCTGATGAATGGGACTATACCCGAAAGCCCTACATCGTTTTAAAACGGGTTAAGTTAGGAGACGGACTTACCATGTAAAAAATTTATTAGTTTTACCGTATATTATATTACTATGAACAAATACCTCAGCGTTTAACTTACCGTGAATTTTACTAGTATCCGATTAATACAATGATGTTATGAACGTAGATGGTTAGCACCCATAAAATCCTTTAAAAGCATTTCACTTATAATTAAATTCAATTATATTAAAATAGACGTATTTAGAGTATCTACATTTATGTAATATGCTCTCTTTGTTCTTTTATACGAAAATGAAATGTCCTCCAGTTTGTCATTATATAGACATTGTCGATGTGCAACACTCTGACTTTATATACCCTGAATAATGGTCCCATTTTTTTGATTTTATTGTTCTTAATATGATTTAAATTCACATTCTTACCTGGCGCACTGTAACGGCGGGTGGGTACCATTCCTCTTATTTGTCGTTTATAGCCTATACATTCAACTTCTAGTATAGATCTGAAAGAAACCTATGTCAGTTTTTGTTCTTATCATTGTTTCAGCCTTGCATGTTATACACGCTATAATTTTGCAGTCAGTTAACGTACATTTTAGCTTAACAAGAATCCCTTGTAGTGCATTCACATCAAAATGACGATTCAATCATAAGAATGAGTCGATATTTTTTACGTTATTACTTACTCACTGGCACTATGGCCCGTAGTTCCATGCCGCACGGACATAAGCGCTCCACACATCTATCCCGAGCTATGCTTTCCATCATTCCCTGTATTCTACTTCCTTCAAATCATAGTTAATGTTATTCTCCCACCCTCATTCCTTGGTCTACCAACTGGGCGTTTTTTCCCGCCCTCCTGGCTTTCCTACAGAACTTCCATGCAAGTCTTTCATTCCCCATACGTGCAACCGTTTCGTAGCAGTGTAAAGGATAAGTGAAATACCAATTTTTTTGTACTAACCTGGGGGTGGATATATTTCTAGATTTTAAGAATGATAACATAATGTGAAATAAACATAATACATTTATATTACACATTTTAAGTAATAAAATTTGAAATTATAATCTGTTGGACCTTTCGGAAAACGATAAGCACACTTTAATATTACTGCATACGCACACATTACGAAAAATATCCAAAACTAAAATTTTAACTGTAAAAAATTCTGAGTGGTACGCAAAACGGATTTCATTTTGAAATCGTTGTGCACTTGTGATTCGAAACGCTAATTTTTTTTTAAAAAATCCACTGCAGACGGTGTTATTAACAAACTATTTCGGTACCATTTTTTTTTTCATTGCGTGCTGTGACCAATGAGGGAAATTTTGAGGATTGGCTGATCAACTACCTAGAAACATAATCACAAATAGGATTGAATAACACAATAAATTAAACATAGGCTCATTCTTGGTATGCGGCTATGATGCTTTTTCAATACTCTTGATGTCCCGTCAACCCTTTCAAAAACTTAAAACTGGAGAGTATAGAAAAATTTTCCTACCAGTTAATATTATATGGATCGAAACAATGGACCTTACTTTAAGGTAGGTAAGGGATTACGAGTATTTGATAATAAAAGTTTCTTAGGAGGAAATTTTTTGGACAAGAGAGATGAACAACAGGTGATGGAAAAGCTCCATGACAGTGAACTACATGGTCTTTATAGGACCATATGTAATAAGACAGTTTTAAGTCTCGAGACTGCGATGGCATGACATTTGCACGTATGGGGAATGAAAGACATTTCCACATGGAGCTTATTAAAAAGCCAGAGGATAACTCCCAGTTGGTAGACACGAATGAGGTGGGAGAATTTACATTAACTATGATTTGAGGAAGTAGTTTATAAGGGAATGATTGGAAACCATTAAGCTCGATAAGGAATTATGGAGAGCTTATGTTTTGGGGGGTTCCCGCGCGGACATGAACCTCGGGTTCGATAGTACCAGTGAGTTAGATAGTTAGTTTATTATTTTTAGTACCCCGTGCTTGATTACCCGGCCCATTGCCGGGAATCTACATATCCCGATGTATTTTGGCGTAAATGAGCTGAAAGAACAAATCATTATTTGAGTTAATCCGTGCTACTGCTTGCTTGCCCGAATCTACTTGTTTCGATTTTCTTGTCATCAATGAAAGACAAAAATGGTTTAATTGTGGTTATCCGTAAAAGATAACACCGTTGCTGTCGCGGACCTTTCTTGTAATAAGGTTTAGGAGATATTCATTCTGTGTACATTATTTAGTGCATTTGTTAGGTTTAGTAAGGCAGCGTGGGCCCTTTAAGCGCCAAAATAGGGATTTTAGGTCCGTAATTGTTGACCAACGCACCTAATGCCTCCTGCTGATGATGGGACTAGACCCACAGCCCCTACATATTTTTAAAAACGGGTTTATGTTTGAGGAGACGGACCTTACAAGGTAAAAAAATAATTTATGTTGTTTTAACCGTATATTATCTTTACTATAACAAATTACCCTCAACGTAAACTTTTCCTTGAATTTTACTATATCTATCATACAATGATTGATGAAAGTAGATGGTTAGCAATCCCATAAATCATTTAAGCATTTTTCACTTAATAATTAAATTCAATTATATTAAATAAACGTATTTAGAAGTTTAATCTACTTTATGTAATATGCTCTCATTTGTTTCTTTTATACGAGAAATGAAAGGTCCTCCAGTTTGTCCCCATAATAGAGACATTGTCGGATGTGCCACGCTCTGACTTTATACACCGAAATTGTCCCATTTTATTTTGATTTTATTGTTCTTAAATTATTTATATCATTCTACACTTGGCGCAGTAAACGGCGGGTTGGGTACCTTCATTCCTTATTGTCGTTTTATAGCCTATACATTTCCAACTTCTAGTTAGAACGAAAGAAAACTCTAATGTCAGTGAGTTCTTATCATTGTTCAGCCCTGGTCATTTTATAACACGCGATAATTTTGCAGCAGTCAGTTATACGTACATTTAGCTTAACTAAGAATCACTGTAAGTGCAAATTCACATCGAAATGAACTATTCAATAATCACGCATGATCGATTTTTTACGTTTACTTACCTTTACTCACTGGCACATGGAACCCGTAGGTTTCATGGCCGCAACGGAATAAGCTCTCCACACATCCCTCTCCCGAGCTAATGCTTTCCAATCTTCCCTGTTATAATCTACTTCCTTCAATCATAGTTAATGTTATTCTCATTCTCCCACCTCATTCTTGGTCTACCCAACTGGGCGTTTCCCTCTGGCTTTCCTCCAGAAGCTTCCATGCAAGTCTTTCATCCCCATACTTTCACAACCTTTCTTAAGCAGTGTAAGGATAGGGAAGACCAATTTTTTTTGTACGAACCTGGGGTGGATTAGTTACTAGATTTTAAGTGAATATAACTAATGTGACTAAACATAATAACAGTTATATTATCCATTTTAAGTCTAAAATTGAAATTATAATCTGTTGGAACCTTTCTGAACAAACGATAAGCACCTTTACTATTACTGCAGTACGGCACACATTACGAAAATCTTCAAACATAAATTTTAAATTCAACTGTAAAAAAATTCTGACGTGGTACGCGAAAACGGATTTCATTTTTGAATCGGTGTGCAAATTGTGATTCAGAAACGCTAATTTATTAAAAAAATGCCTGCAGAACGGTGGTTTATAAAAGTTTAACAAACTATTTCGTTACAATTTTTTCAGTGCTCTTGATGACAATGAGGGAAATTTTGAGGAGTTTGGCTGACTTCAAATACCTAGAAAACAATAATCACAAATAGGATTGAGATACACCAATAACTTAAACATAGCTCAATTCTTGGTATGCGGGCTATTATGCTTTTCAAAGACTCTTGATGTCCCAACTCCTTCAAAAAAAATTAAACTGAGAGTAATATAAAAAGATGATCCTACCATTAGATTTATTGGATGGCGAAAAATGGACTCTTACTTTACAGGGAGGTAATGAAAGTTACGAGTATTTGAGATAAAGTTCTTAGGAAAATTTTTGACCAAAGAGAATCTGAACAAACATGTGATGGCAAAGACTCCAGGACATTGAACTACATTGTCCTTTTTATAGGAAGCCAGATGTAATAAGAACAGTTTAAGTCTCGTAGACTGCGACCATGGGCAAAGGCCTGTTTGCACGTATGGGGGAATGAAAGACATTCATGGAAGCTTCATGTAAGAAAGCCAGAGGGAGAACTCCAGTTGGTATACCAAGAATGAGGTGGGAGAATTACATTAACTATTATTTGAGGGAAGTATTTATACAGGGAATGAATTGTGAACCATTAGCTTCAGGATAAGGAATTAGGGAGAGCGCTTATGTCGCGCGTACATGTAACCTACACGGGTTTCGATAGTAACATGAGTTAGATATTATTTATTATTTTTAGTACGCTACACCCCCCCCCGTTGCTGATTATCCGCCGGCATTGCCCCGGGAATCTACTATCCCATGTATTTTGGCGTAAATGGCTGAAAGACAAAAATGCATTACTTTTGAGTTATCCGTGCGACTGCTTTTGGCTTGCCCGGAATATTCACTTGTTTTTCGCTTGTTCTTTCTTGGCATCCATGAAAGAACAAAAAATGGTTATTGTGATTATCCGTAAAGATAAACGTATGCTTGTCGCGGACTTCTTGTAGAGTTTAGGAGATATTCAATTCTGTGTGACATTAATTAGTGCTTGGTTATGGTTTAGGCAGCGTGGGCCATTTATCGCCAAAATGGAATTTTGGTCCGTAATTGTTGACCAACGAACTATGCACTTGCTGATGATGGGATAGACCCGAAAGCCCTACATTTTTTAAAACGGGTTTAAGTTAAGGGGACGGACTTACAAGGTAAATATTTTAGTTTTAACCGTATTTATATTACTATGAACCAATACCTCAACGTAAACTACCGTGAATTTTACTAGTATCGATATCAATGATGTTATGAAAGTTAGATGGTTATGCATCCCAATAAAATCATTAAGCATTTTCACGTAATAATTACATTCAATTATATTAAAATAGACGTATTTAGAAGTACTCTACATTAGTAATATGCTCTCATGTGTTCTTTTATAAACGATAAATGAAAGGTCCTCCAGTTTGTCATATATTTAGACATTGTCGATGTGCAACACTATGACTTATATACACCTGATAATTGTCCATTTTATTTTGATTTTATATCTGTTCTTAAATATGAGTTATAAGTTCATTCTTACACTTGGCGCACTGTAAACGGCGGGTGGGTACCTTCCTTATTTGTCGTGTTTTTTATAGCCTATACATTCCAACTTTCTAGTATAGAACTGAAGAAAACGCTATGTCAGTTGTTCTTAGCATTGTTCAGCCTGGCATGTTATAACCCGCGATAATTTTTGCAGTCGTTATAACGTACAGTTAGCTTAACTAAGAATCACTTGTACGTGCAAATTCACATCAGAATGACTATTTCAATTAACGATTAGTCGATCTTTTTACGTTTAACTTACTTACTCACTGGCACTATGGAACGCCTTAGGTTCATGCCGCACGACTAAAGCTCGCCACACATCCTATCCCGAGCTATGCTTTCCTCATTCCCTGTGTAGAATC
The DNA here is from genome assembly GCA_030220185.1 of Diploptera punctata. Classification (NCBI taxonomy): domain Eukaryota; kingdom Metazoa; phylum Arthropoda; class Insecta; order Blattodea; family Blaberidae; genus Diploptera; species Diploptera punctata. The sequence continues at coordinate 73,604 of JASPKZ010009193.1, forward strand.
TACTTCCTTCAAATCCTAGTAATGTTATTCTTCCCAAACCCTCATTCTTGGTCATAGACCAACTGGGCCGTTTTCCCCTCTGGCTTTCCTACAAGAAGCTTCCATGCAAGTCTAGTTTCATATTCCCCATACGTGATCAACCGTTCTAGCACGTGTAAAGGATAAGTGGAAGACGATTTTTTTTGTACAACCTGGGGGGATAGTTACTAGATTTTAATGAATTAACATAATTGAATATAAACACATGAATCGACAGTTACATTATCACATTTTAAAGTAATAAATTGAAATTATAATCTGTTTGGACCTTTCTGACAACGATAAGCAAACACTTAATATTACTGTCAGTATCGCACACATTACGAAAAATTTCAAACATAAAATTTTTAAACTGTAAAAAATTCTGACGTGGTACGCGAAACGGATTTCATGTTTTGAAATCGGTGTGCAATTGGTGATTCAGAAACGCTAATTTATTTAAAAAATCCATGCAGAACGGTGTTATTAAACAAACTATTTCGTTACAATTTTTTTCAATTGCGTGCTGATGACAACTGAGGAACTTTGAGGAGTTGGCTGATTCAAATACCTAGAAAAACAATCATCCAAATGGATGGAGATTACCAAATAAAAGTAACCATAGCTCATCTTGGTAATGCGGCGCGGGCTATTTGCCTTTTCAAAGACTCTTGAATGTCCAACTCTTTCAAAAAACATTAAACTGAGATTATAGAAAAATATTATCCTACCATTTTACTTATGATTGATGCGAAACATGGACGCTTACTTTAAGGGGGTAAGAGGAGATTAACGAGTCTTTGTGAGAATAAAGTTCTTAGAAACTGTGGACAAAGAGAGATGAACACACAGGTGAATGTAAAAGACTCCATGACAGTGAACTACACTACAATGGTCCTTTATAGGAGCATATGTAATCCGAACCGTTAAGTCTCGTAGACTGCGATGGGCAGGACATGTTGCACGTATGGGGAATAAAAAGACATTCATGGAAGCGTCATGTAAGAAAGCCATAGGGATAATCCCATTTGGTCGACCAAGAATGAGGTGGGAGAATACCTTAACTATGATTTGATGGAATAGTTTATACAGGGACTGATTGGAAACCATTTAGCTCAGATAAGGAATTAGGAGAGCTTATGTCCCGCGGCCATGAACTACGGGTTCGATAGTACAGTGAGTTTAGATAGTTGTTTATTATTTTTAGTACCCCGTTCTGATTACCCGTCAATTGCCCGGAATCTCCATATCCGATGTATTTTGGCGTAAATGACTGAAAGAACAAAATCGTCATTATTTTGAGTTATCCGGTGCTACTGCTTTGCTTTGCCCCGAATCTACTTGTTTCGCTTTCTTGCATCAATGAAAGACAAAAATGGTTTTGTGAGTTATCCGTAAAATTATAACGTATGCTGTCGCGGACTTTCTTTGTAGAGGTTAGGAGATATTCAATCTGTGTACATAATTTAGTTGCATTTGTATGGTTTTAAGCAGCGGGGCCATTTAAGCGAAGCGCCAAAATGGGAGTTTAGGTCCGTAATTGTTGACCAACTAACCTAATGCACTCTGCTATGATGGGACTAGACCCGAAGCCCTCATTTTTTAAAACGGGTAGTTGAGGAGACCGGGACTTACAAGGTAATATTATAGTTTTTAACCGTATATATTTACTAATGACAAAAAATACTCCACGTTAACTTACCGTGCTTTTACTAGTATCGTCATACAATGCTGTTATAAATTAAGATGGTTAGCAGCCCATAACATCATTTAAGCATTTTGCACTTAATAATTAATTCAATTAATTAAAATAAGACGTATTTAGAAGTAATCTCATTTATGTAATATGCCTCTCATTTGTTCTTTTATACGATAAATGAAAAGGTCCTCCAGTTTTGTCATATCTATGACAAATTGTCGGATGTGCAACACTCTGACTATATACACTGATAATGGTCCCATTTTATTTTGGATTTTATTGTTCTTATATGATTTATAAGTTTATTCTTACACTTTGCGCACTGTAAACAGGCGGGTGGGTACCATTCCTTATTGGTCGTTTTTAGCCTAACATTCACCTTCTAGTATAGAACTGAAGAAGAAACGCTATTGTCAGTTGTTCTTATCATGTTAAGCTGGCATGTTATACACGCGATAATTTGCAGTCACTTTATAACTTAACATCTTACTTAACTAGAATCACTTGTAAGTGCAAATTACATCAGAAATGACTTGCAATAATACGAATGAGGCGATATTTTTACGTTACTTACTTACTGCACTGCACTATGGAACCCGTATGTTCATTGGCCGCACTGAATAAGCTTTCTCCACCCATCCCTATCCGAGCTATGCTTTCCATGCATTCCCTGTTATAACTACTTCCTGTCAAATCAATAGTTAATGTTATTCTCCCACCTCATTCTGGTCTAGCCAACTGGGCGTTGTTCCCCTCTCCTCTGTGGCTTTCGCTACAAGAAGCTTCCATGCAAGTCTTTATTCCATTCCCCATACGATGCAACCGTTATCGTAGAGTATGGTCAGTTGTAAGGTAAATAAGGGGGAAGACACTTGTTTGTACGAACCTGGGGTGGATATAGTTACTAGATTTTAATGAACTATAAACATAATGTGAAATATACCCTAATAACCAGTTAAATCATTATCCATTTTAAGTATAAAATTGAAATTCTAGATCTGTTGGCAGCCTTTCCTGACAACGATAAGCACATCTTAATATTACTACGAGTCAGTCGCACACCTTACGAACAATATTCAAACTCATAAATTTTAAACTTTCCACCCTTCTTGACGTGGTAATCGCGAAAACGGATTTCTTTTGAAAATCGGTGTGCATTGTGATTCAAAACGCTAATTTAGTTAAAAAATCCATGCAGAACGGTGTTATTAAACAAACTATTGTTGTTACAATTGTTTTTTCAACATTGTGCCGGTGCTGATACAAATGAGGGAAATTTTGAGGAGTTGGCTGAATTCAAAAATACCTGAAACATAATCACAAATAGGATTGAGATACACAAATAAATTAAACATAGGCTCAATTCTTGGTAATGGGGCTTTATTATCTTTCAAAGACTCTTGATGTTCCCAACTCCTTTCAAAAAACCTTAACTGAGAGTATATAAAAATATTATCCTAACAGTTATATTATATGGATGCGAACATGGACTCTTCTTTAGGGAGGTAAGGAGATTACGAGTATTTGAGAATAAAGTTCTTAGGAACATTTTTGGACCAAAGAGAGATGGAACAACAGGTGAATGGAAAAGACTCCATGACAGTGAACTACATGGTCTTTATAGGAGCCAATGTAATAAGAACAGTTCAGGTCTCGTAGAACTGGCGATGGCAGGAGGACATGTTGCACGTATGGGGATGGACGACATTCATAGGAAGCTTCATGTA